>JAURVB010001007.1:0-64527 GCA_033002965.1 Piper betle
TTTGGTTCCCTTGCCAAGATTCGAATAGGTTTTTCCTCCTACGTTAAATCCGATTGTAGCTCTAAATCTGCAAAATTTGTGGGTGGATTGTGAGATCCTTCAACTTAGTCCCACATCTAATACCTACTTGGAGAATATCCTATTTATAAGTGGGAATGGACTATAGATCTTTAACCTCCGGGATACCCATATTAAAGAGATGACTTACCCCTGTTACGTTGCACTTTGGGCTGGGTCATTATAAATGGTATCAGAGCAGACCTGGTTCCGTGTTAGATGGTGGGATGGACTACGAACGTTGGCTAGGGTGTCGGTCACGGGCCATGTAAAAACCTGAAAAAAAAATTCATTAGCTGGTTAAGTATGAATTACCCGGTTAAATTGAAAAGTAATTTCTAATCGGACGATTCTAGTTGAATCAGTCGAGTCGAACACATTAATTATCCATTTAACCATTTAAGTGAACCATACCATTTAAGAGGTTGAGTGAAAAGGTTAAGTGAACCGTGTTAATTACCCAATTACCCGGTTAAAGGAATTATGGTGAAAGGGTGCTTCCACAAACCCTAGCCGTCATTTATTCTTTATAAAAGGAGAAGGGGTCGTTGAACCTAGGAAATACCAATGGATGATGGGGTGTGAGAATTTAATGAAGGGGTCGTTGAACCTAGGAAATACCAATGGATGATGGGGTATGAGAATTTAATGGAGGGAATGGTTGAAGTGTATATATATGCAGGAGGAGGGAGTATTTCATCCCTCATCTCCGTCCCAGGCGACCTCCCCATTACTGTGTGAGTATTTCATCCCTCATCTCCGTCCCAGGCGACCTCCCCATTACTGTATTAGGGTTCACGGGTCACAGTCAGACGTAATCACAAATCAGGTACGTATAATAGGTAGAACATCGTATTTTCCTTGTTGGTAGCCTAGGTCGGCCTGAGCCCAGATTCGACTACCATGCACCGAGTGCAACCGGGGTCAATGAATTGACTCAGTCCGACATTGGGTCGTGTTATGTGCGTGAATTTTGTAATGCATCGACATTGTTTTGGAGTAGTGATAGCCACCCCATAAAAAGGCTACGGCCGGGGTGAGTGAGCACGACGATTCCTCCATCGCACTGGAGTGCAGTGATAGCCGCCCCATAAAAAGGCTACAGCCGGGGTGTGTGAGCACTGGCACTAGGATTGGTAGTGAGCTTCCCCACAAACGGGGCATAGCAATCACCTGAGTGCAGTGATAGCCGCCCCACAAAAAGGCTACGGCCGGGGTGTGCAAGGCATTGGCACTGGAGTGCAGTGATAGCCTCCCCATAAAAAGGCTACGGCCGGGGTGTGCGAGGCACTGGCACTAGAATTGGTAGTGAGAGCTTCCCCACAAACAGGGCATAGCAATCACCCGAGTGCAGTGATAGCTACCCCACAAAAAGGCTACGGCCGGGGTGTGCGAGGCACTGGCACTGGAGACAGTAGTGGTAGCCTCCCCACAAAAAAGGCTACGGCCGGGGTGTGCGGATCACAGCGGATACCTCCTCCGCATTGTTTTGGAGTATAGCGGAATCGCTCCACCGCATATTAAAATAAACATAAGGAAATAGTGGAATGTACTTGTTTTGTTTTATCTATTATACTACTTAGTGTTGTAATCACTAACGCGGAATTGCCTCCGCAGGTGTGCAGATACGAGATTAGGTGATTGACATCCAGAGTATGGAGCAAAATAAATATGAGGACTCCTTTTTTTATTTAATTGAGAAATAAGTGTGGCTGCTGGGAAACGGTCTAAGACTGTGGGATCTTTATATATGTTATTATTTATAAAAAATGTTTGACATAATTACTTTACTTTTGAGTAACACCTAGCCAGTTAGGCCCACAATATCGTGAAAAATGGCGGGTCGTTATAGGTGGTATCAGAGCACGGTTTCCCAAAAGCTCACATCTTATGACTCAAGTACCTTGTTGAAGAGTCTAATATTTTATTTTTCTCCAATAGGGTATGTCATTAGGGAATTAGTGGACTCCCTAATAAACCTAAGTAATCATTGAAAAAAAATTGGGAGAAGATTGGGAATTAGTGGACTCCATTACTGGAAAAGCATTTAGAGCTCTCTTTGTGCCTCATCGCCATCAAGTGAGGTTGGCGACATGCATGCTTCAGGAGGAAGCATCCTATTAGTGGAAGTCTATGGAGAAGACTGTGTTCCATCAACGGGAGATTTCGTCCATTCCTTGGGTGGAATTTGTAACAGCTTTCAATGGACAATATTTTCCTGAGCCTGTTTTCAGAAGAAAGCACATTTTTGGGATTCCGAAGGAGATAGTCACTGACAGAGATCCCCTATTCATGTCACTTTTTTGGGAAGTTTTCCAAAAGCTATGGGGACCCAAATCAAGTTAAGTACAGCATATCACCACCAAAATGATGGTCAATGTGAGAGGACCAATCAAACCTTGGAGGATTTGTTGAGAGATTGCATCTTCGACTGGGAGGAGATTGGGAGAAACACTTAGCCTTAGCTGAATTCACCTATAATAACTCTTACCAACCAGTATAGTAATGCCACCGTTTGAAGCCTTATACGGTAGGCCTTGTCTGATCTCCATCATGCTGGTTGGTGTCTACAGAGATGGTTATAGTCGGGCTAGAGATGGTGAGAGAAGCAGCTGAAAAGGTGCAACTCATCCAGCAAAGGTGCAACTCACTCCTATTATTGAGTGCCCGGAACCGACGAGGGTGGCAAAGTTGAAGAGCTTCTAAGGTTTGGCCAATTATTACCTGAAGTTCATACATGGGTACAGCCATGTAGTGTTAGCTACTCGACTGACTTGTGAGGAAGGACAAATCATGGGTGTGGTCGAAGCCATGCTAAGCCGCTCGAGGAGTTGAAATCCTCAATGTCATCGGAGCCAATTTCAAAATTGCCAGATTTCGAACAACCATTTGAAGTGGTGATGGACACTTCAGACAAAGCTGTGAGAGCATGGCGAGTTTACTTGTTGGGATCTAAGTTCATTGTCATCACAAACTTTGTAGCTAACACCTTCTTCAAGACCCAGAAGAAGTTATTTCCAAGACAGGCAAGATGGCAAGAGCTACTGGGGCAGGTCTGAGAGTTGGCTAGGTCAGATCCTGAGTACAAGAAGCAGGTTGACAGAATCAGTACAGGGTTGATTTGCAAGTGTTGGTTAGATGATGGAGTAGTCTACACTAGTGGTGGTCTTCTATACATCCCTACCGGTAGACTATGATGAAAGCTTATGGAGGAGTCCCATGTACCCAATGGACTGGACATCCAGGTAGAGACCGGATGTATGCACTAATGTCACAAGTGTACTATTGGCCGAAGATAGAGGCCGATATTGAAGTTTCGTGAGGTCCTGTCTGATGTGTCAGCAGGACAAGGTGAGAGAAGGCTAGAGGTTGGCTTGCTACAGCCACTACCTACACCTACGAGGCCATGGAGTTCGGTCTCACTAGACTTCTCCAAGGTGAGGGAAATGTCATTAGTGTTGGTCGTAGTTGATCGGTTCGCTAAGTATGCCGTATTTGCAGCAGTGCCACAGGGGTGCTCAGTTGAGACTCTCCTACCAAATGGTTCATTAGGAACGTGGTGAAGCACTTAGGAGTGTCAACAGAAATTGTGAGCGACCAGGACGCCAGATTCATGGGAAGATTCTGGAGGTGTTCGTTTGGTTTGCTAGGGAGCAAGCTAAATTTTTCAACAGGCAACCATCCTCAGTCTGATGGGCAAACTGAGAGAAGGAATGCATTGCTCGAGGAATACTTGAGGCATTTCATCATAACCAGCCAGAGAAACTAGTTGGAGCTTCTTGATGCAGCATAGTTTTATTACAATTTGGACGGATCTTCAGCTACGGGGCTTAGTCCTTTAGAAGTTGCGACGGGCTACCAACCTCTTACACCACTGGAAGTTGCTCTATAGGAAGGTGAGTGAAGTGTCCAGCTTCATACAGGTTTGTCAAAGATCGGCAAGAGCTGTACGAAGATGCACTGGATTCATTGGCCAAGGCAACAAGCCGAATGAAGAGATATGCTGACTCGAGGGCATTGTCATTCAGCATGGAGGACAAAGTGATGCTGAAGCTCACATTACAGATTTGGAAGAAAATCAGACTTACTGAGGTGCATCGAGCGTTGGTGCAAAGGTACAATAGTCCTTTTGTGGTGCTTTACAGTAATCGGGAGTGGGGCTTATAGGTTAAAGCTTCCCGAGAGGTATAAGCTTCACCCAACTTTCCATGTTAGCTTTCTCGAGCCTTTCCATGAGGATTTGGTCAATCCAAGGAGAGTTCATCCTAACAAAGCTTCACTTACCATCCGGCAGCAATTTGAGAAAAAGGTGGGGAAGATTTTGGAGCGTAGGCAATGTGCTTCCAAGGTCGGGACGGAGTATCTTATCAAGTGGAAGGGGGAACCGATGAGCGAGGCTAGCTGGGAACGAGAGAGGGATTGGTGGCAATTCGAAGGGAGAATCAAGAAGTACAAGGGAGGAGTTAACCCTCCAATGAGGACATCGGGTCTCATTGGTGGGGGAGGACTGTTACAGGTCTAGTCTGAGGGACGAGACGGGGCTGGGTTTCGGCGGTTGTTCCTAGTGATCCCGTGTTCTTGACAGATAGTCGGTGCTATCCAAGTGGTGGAAACAACTGACTAAAGTGGATTCATGTTCTAGTTGCAGGCAAGGATCAAACTATGGTGCATGGAGCATGTCGGGCAAGATACCGATAGCGAGGTGTGTAGCAGTAAAATGATTGGTAATTGAGTACTGAGCATGTCGCTGCTTATCAGCATTGAGCATGGCGGGTTCCAGGAAGCGTGCCGGTCGAGCTGGTCAGGAGATGACTACCAGGAGCAAGTACCGGCAGTGATCAAGAGTACTGAGAGCATGGGTGTTGATGACCGAACACCATGAATAAGCATAGCGAGCAATGTTTATCAGTGGAGAGAGGTTGATGAGGACCAAGCATACCAATAGCAAATACCGGGCATGTCGAGAAAGCGAGCGAGCGAGCTAGCAAGCAACCAAGCAAAGTAGCGGTACGTGGGAATGAGCGCAGGGACGTGACCGAGCAAAATACAGGCACAGCGTTATTTGGCCAAGGTTGCTGCACGGTGCCCATGATTCCTAGCAGGAGTAGGAATACCCGTATTTGGAGTGCTATATGGTCTAGAACATGCCCAGAAGTTGGTCAATGGCCAAGCGCTGGCTGGGGTCGAGCCAGAAGGGTTCGACCGTGCAGCCAGCATGCACCAAAGGATATGTTTGAGAGGATTTGCCGATGAGGGTGAGAATATTTCATGGAGATTCAGATCTATCCTTATGCCAACGTCAAGGGGAGATGGGTACAACTAACTCTAAGGGATAAGCGTGATCTTCTTGGAGATAAGCGTGATCTTCATGGAGATATGTAGTTAGGATTCTTAGAGATATGGATAAACATGAAGATGTCTATATAAGGGGGTGTCCTCTTGTATAGAAAGTAATGGAGAAAATTATGTGGCTCTCTTAGTGGAAGAGAGAGGGCCAAGATTGTGCAAGGAGATGCATGAAGTTGCCGCGGCCAGTTCTTCGTGTGGGAGGACTGAAACTTCACGAGGGCTACCAGAGTAGTCGACGTCTGCCGGGATTCACAAATTACCATTCCACAACCTCTTTGCTTTTCTGACTAAGGGAATAGCATGTAAACAAGTCAACCAAGGGGGTGGCTTGGTATAAAGACTCGGAAAATAATAATAATAATAATAATAATAATAATAATAATAATTAATGACGTTCGACACAGTGGGATCGAACGTGGGAAAAAATTCGTTAGCTGGATAAGTATGAATTACCCGGTTAATTAAAAGGTAATTTTCAATTGGATAATTCTAGTTGAATCGGTCGAGTCGACTACATTATTTATCCAATTAACCATTTAAGTGAACCATACCATGTACCCATTTAACAGGTTAAGTGAAATGGTTAAGTGGACCATATTGATTACCCAATTACCCGGTTAATGGAATTACGGTGAAAGGGTGCTTCCACGTACCCTAGCCGTCATTTTATTCATTATAAAAGGAAAAGGGGAGGGTGACATCTACATTTTTCCTCCTTAGACAGACGCCGGATTTCCTCCTTCGCTGGGGTAATTTTCTTTCCTTTCTTTTTCTTTTGTTGCATGCATACACATGTTGCATAAATCATAAACATTATAAACATAAGAATTAAATGAGAAATCAACAAGGGAAGAAGAAAACCAGGAGGACGTCCTGCTGTTTTCCAGCAGCAACCACGCCATGTTTCCTTCATGGTGCGGGGTTGACGTGCTGGAGGTGGGAATTTCTCCCGACGGTGATGCTAGCCGGATGGAGTCACCTTGGAGGGCCAAAACAGACCGTCGAGGAGGCACGCAGGTCTGAAATCCGAAGGGAGAACAGGTCGGTGTTGCCATGGGTGGTGTTGCTGGCCATACGTGGATCCGCCATGGAACGTGCAGACTGGTTGTCACCTGGGTGGTGCTGGTCGTCACCTTGATGGGGCAGGACATGGTCGCCATGGCTGCTGGTCGGCCACCATTAATGGTGAAATTAAGGTCCCCATATAGGGTGTAGTGCGAGTTCCATGAGATTTTTCTTTCCTTTCTTTTTTATTTTGTTGCATGCATACACTTGTTGCATAAATCATAAACATTATAAACATTATAAACATTATAAACATAATAATTAAATGAGAAATCAACAAGGGAAGGAGACCAGCAGCAACCACGCCATGTTTCCTTCCATGGTGCGGGGTTGACATGCTGGAGGTCGGAATTGCTCCCGACAGTGATGCTGGCTGGATGGAGTCACCTTGGAGGGCCAAAACAGACAGTCGAGGAGGCACGCAGGTCTGAAATCCGAAGGGAGAACAGGTTGGTGTTGCCATGGGTGGTGTTGCTGGCCATACGTGGATCCGCCATAGAACGTGCAGACTGGTTGTCACCTGGGGTGGTGCTGGTCGTCACCTTGATGCGGCAGGACATGGTCGCCATGGCTGCTGATCGGCCACCATTAATGATGAAATTAAGGTCCCCATATAGGGTGTAGTCTGAGTTCCATGAGATAGCAGTGGATAAAGATTGGATCTTTGGGGTTTTCCAATCGGATCAGTGGGGTAGATAGAAGATGGGGTCTGAAATTGGGTGGAAGGAAAAGAAGATATGCCGGTCGGGTGCTATTTATGTGGCCGACTAGAGCAGCCATCATGGGTCTAGTCGGGTGCTGCTTATGTGGCCGATTAGGGTAGACGCCATGGGTCATGGGCTGATTATGTGACTGATATGGAGGCACCATGGTCAGGTTGGGGTTGCTGATTGGGTGGCCGGAATGGGGTCGCCAAGGACTGGTTGAGGGTTTATAACGACCCGGCCATTTTTAACAATATTGTGGGCCTTGTTGGCCAGGTGTTACCAAAATAAAACTACTAAATGCCGAGTAATAAATTACAAAATAATGGTTCCCACAGTCTTAGACCATTTCCCATAGCCACATTAATAACTCAACACAAAATAAAAAGAAGTCTCATTTATTACTCATTCTCCTAACCTGACATCCTATCGTACTTTTATTCTACCTTATTTGAGCTTAAATCACATAATCTTTATTGGCCTACATACCCATGTCGGGATGAAGCTCGATGTAGTTCTATTGGCTGATGGGTTAGTCCACCGTGCCACTATAAAATATTGGGCCGATGGGTCAATCCATCGTGCCCCCTATTGGCCGATGGGTTCATTCCATCGTACCCCCTATTGTGTTGTAGTTCTATTAGCTGATGGGTTAGTCCACCGTGCCACTATAAAATATTCGGCCGATGGGTCAGTCCATCGTGCCCCCTATTGGCCGATGGGTTCATTCCATCGTACCCCCTATTATGTTGTAGTTCTATTGGCTAATGGGTTAGTCCACCGTGCCACTATAAAATATTGGGCCAATGGGTCAGTCTATCATGCCCCCTATTAGCCGATGGGTCCATTCCATCGTACCCCCTATTATGTTTGGCCGATGGGTCCATTCTACCGTACCACTTATTAGGTTGAGCCGATGGGTCCATTCTACTATACCCGCCTATTGGCCGATATTTATTTATTGACTGTCCATTCCATTCTGACATGTCCATTATTAGATTTTGAACAGTGCAGCTAAAAATAGGGTTTCTTGAAACTAGTCAAACATGAATTTCATATCTGCCATCTAATTTGCAACCATACAATATCTCAACACCCAAAGACCTATTGCAATTTATACCAAAAAGTTCCAGCAACTTAGCAAGGTATTTCTAATGAATTTATGCATTGCAACCATGCATGTAAGAGTTCTAATGGAAAAGAAACTAAGAAGAAGTATGAAATACTTACACCACAATGGAAAGGCACAGGAGAGGAGGCAAGAAGGAGTGGACACTCCCTCCTCCCTAACCCCCTCCTCCTATATATATATTTGCTTCAACGAGTTCCTCAATTAAATTCTCACATCTATTCATGTATAGGTATTCCCTAGGTTCAACGAGTCCCGTTATTAAATTTTCTTACCCCATCATCAGTTCATGAATCAGTATTCTCTAGGTTGGGTTCGTCTTCCCTAATGCCAGAGTTTGGCCTTACGTCTTCTCTAAGGTTAGGGTTTGACTTTACATTGAACCGTGACCAGTCTACTTGACAACCAACCATATCCATTCATCGTAAATAATATTTCATAATACTTAGGTTCAAGTCTTGAAATAAAAATTTTCACATATTTTCACGGTTCTTACAATCTCCCCAACTTAGAAATATTTCGTCCCCGAAATATTATAACATCAACAGGATGACCATGATTAACTATATCTTCGGAACCTCAGCTTGCTCTTGTTGTTGCTTCGGAGGCTAACGACAGTCCTTATGTATGTATCCCGTCCTTCCATTATTGTAACACCGACGGGGTTCACTGCATAACCCTGAATGCATCTTGTTACAATTTTTACATAGTCGACACTAAATCTCCTGAAACTTCCTTTTGCGGTTCCCATCGACATTCTGTTATGTTCAAAAAGAAAATTTTTTTATTTTTTCCAATGATTACTTAGGTTTGTTAGTGAGTCCACTAATTCACTAATGACATACCCCATTTGAGAAAGATAAATATTGGACTCTTCAACAAGGTATTTGAGTCATAAGATGTGAGCTTTTGGAAAACCTTGCTCTGATACCACCTGTAACGACCCGGCCATTTTTAACAATATTGTGGGCCTTATTGGCCAGGTGTTACCAAAATAAAACTACTAAATCCGAGTAATAAGTTATAAAATAATGGTTCCCACAGTCTTAGACCATTTCCCATAGCCACATTTATAACTCAAAACAAAATAAAAAGAAGTCCCATTTATTACCCATTCTCCTAACCTGACATCCTATCATACTTTTATTCTACCTTATTTGAGCTGAAATCAAACAATCTTGATTGGCCTACATACCCATGTCGGGATCAAGCTCGATGTAGTTCTATTGGCTGATGGGTTAGTCCACCGTGCCACTATAAAATATTGGGCCGATGGGTCAGTCCATCGTGCCCCCTATTGGCCAATGGATTCATTCCATCGTACCCCCTATTATGTTGTAGTTCTATTGTGTAAAACCCACGACTCGAGTCAGGGTTTTATAATTGTTAGCCGGTCGGTTTGACCGTAGTTTGAGTCGGTTCAGCTTTCAGAACACGTGTGCGGGGCCGAGGCCGACCGTGCGCACGTGCTATGAGGGTTTATGTATACCCAAGTATCGATGATAGCGTCAGATACGCATCAGCAGACTGAGTCATCAGTAGATATGAGAGTATACAGTTGATTTTTATTTTATTTTTTGTTGTGACCGTAGAATTAGTTTAGGCCGAACAACGCATTAGGACGCGTTAGATTGTATTCGGGTGGGTTATTAGTTATACGACATGTCATTTAGATGTTGTGATATTTTTTTGTTTTTATGGGATTTTTCCCAATTTTTCTAGATTTTTCTAGAATTTATTCCGAGTCCGTTATCATTCTTGACTCGAGCCCGTGTCGAGTCAAGTTTTATTTACAACCTTGCCATCGCCCAATACAGCCATCTTCCTCCCCAAACCCATCCCGTGTTTCACCACCGCCGCCGCCCTTCGGATTTTGCCGCCGCCACCGACGCCGGACCGCCGCCGGTCGACGCCGCCCAGCCCGGCTGTGCCGTCGCCTCGCTGCCTCGACCACGCCCGGCCACTGTCCGGCCGTCGTAACGCCGGAAATTGCCCTCGATTTCCCGCCGATCCTGACGCGATTCCGCCGCCGTCTGTGCCGGACCGCCGCCGCCGTGACGTCGGAGTTCCTCCCTCGACCTCCCCTACCTTTCCCTCTACTTAGAGCCGCCGTCGAGGGTCGGCCGTGGCTCTGATCGGAGCGGCCGACCGCCCCGGCCGCACTCGACGCCGCCGTTGGTGGCCATCGCCGCCGCGGCTGCCTTCGTCGTCACCACCATTGGGTTCAGCTCACCAAGGCGGTGCTAACCCCTACCTCCGATTGCCTCGCCGGAGCAGTCACCGGAAAACCACCGGAGCTGCTGGAAACCGCCGGCATAGTCGCCGGAAAATCGCCGTCTTCGTCCGTCGACACCGATTTCAGCGCCGATCGCGAGGTGGTTCTTCCTTCTTATTTTTAGAATTATTACATACTTATTGTGATCATAGTAGCATATTAGAATTAATTTTATTAACGTCATGCTTTTAGTTTAATTAATCATGATTATGATAAACATGTGATGATTAGGGTAAATTGTGTTGTATGATGTGAATGCTTAGTTATGAAATTGTTAGCAAACCATTGAATAGTTAATTAAATGCTTGTTAACTAGTTAATTTATGAATATGTATGAATTAGGTTTTTGCATGCTAACATTATGAAATTGTTAGTAAACTATTGAGTAGTTAATTAAATGCTTGTTAACTAGTTAATTTATGAATATGTATGAATTAGGTTTTGCATGTTAACATTAAGCTAAACAGATTAAATTGATTAAACCATTGTCACCTAATTAGAATAGGTATGCTTTGAAATTGGAATTAAAAGTGCTAGGTAATAAGTAACATATGAAATGATAAAATTATTAACTTGCTTGACAATTAGAGATGTAGGGAAATTGTCGAAATAATTGTCATGTTTGATTAGATGATTGTAGGCATGTGGATATATTAGTTATATAGGTGTGCATCATATATGTACGGGCGTTAGTAATTAGTTATGTTCATGTAGGTTCGTTGCAGGAGCTCGCCGTCTAGGCACGAGACTGCGCTTGGAGCTTCTGACAGGTCCGTTAGGACACGCTTCTCAGGTTTTATCGCTCCATTCTATTGGTGATTTGATTTATTGATCGTAGGACGTGTCAGGTGGATGATTTATTGGACCCCACCTAACACGGGTCACCTGGTCGATGTTTTTCGGAATTAATAACCCTCGAGGATGAGATCCCTCGAGCTTGTTTTCGAAAATAAGATCCACCTCAAGTTGCCTTCGGGCCTATTCTAATAAATCCCGACCCAGCCCTATAAATAGTTTTATCGAGTTTTCAGTGAGACAAGAGAAGATGAGTCGACTGCACGTACCATGAGCGGATGCCGTGCCAGTCAAAGCGGGCTCTGGATTAGTGCTAGCGGACTGTTCCATTCCCGAGGGATCCTGACAACTCCGCATTTGAGTTCCTCACACCCGGAGGACGTGGAGGTTTACGGGTACTGTTTAGTACAGCGCATGTCCGGACTTGTGGTTCAAAGGGTACTAAAGGTGACTGCCTGAGAGTGCTCGGCCTACGTGCTCAAGGCCAGGAGTAATATGGAGGTTCGGAGAGGGCTTAGGATGAAAGTTTTACGTGAAGTACTGAAAAGAAGTGTCGTGAGTGGCACAGTACCAGATAGATTGGGATGCTGTTGAGTCAGCTGCTCGACGGCTCCTTTATAGTTGCCCTTATGAGAGTTCTTGAGGAAGATATATATGATGGTTTGCTTTCCATGAGAGTTTGCTCTCATGTTCCAGTTTGATATTAGTTATTTCCGGACCAGTGACACCCGTTGCTGACGTTTTTCTACTATATGTAGGTGAGGATGAGGATTGGTGTATGCCGGCCTCGACGAAGGAGTAGCGCTTGCATTGCACACACATACCTGGTGTCGCGCCGACTTTTGCGTAAGATGTGATGTGATTGGCTTTTGTAGTAGATTTACATATTGGTATTTATGCATGTGTTTGTGAGGCTTGTATGCCTTGTTTTAGAAATGCGTGGGAATGTTTTGAGAAAGACTTTAATGATGTGCTATGTTGAAATGAAAAGGAATCAAATGAACTGAGTATGAGATTGTAGGTGGGCTAGACCCAATTACAGTATGTTTGGATGTTTGAAGTCTAGTGTGATATAAATTGTTGTTTTATATATATATTTATTGTGCCGTATTTTAACAGGTTATCCCCATATTGCACTTTTAGGGGAGGCTCTGTCCGTTTTATTCCGGGTTTTATGAATTTTATTGCTGTTTTAATTATTTTGGTGTGTGATGATTATCATGACATTCACGTAGTATCCTGTTAGGGTTTTGCATTTCATTCATATATTGTTTGCGCATTAGCGGCGTGCTCCATATTGAGACGTCGAGAGGGTTATATCGTAGCCGTTTAGGTTTTGGGTCAGCCAACTTAATCGGTTTACGAGTAGTTCGATCCTTTGTAACAGTTCTGGTCCGGGTTAAGAGTAAACCGGATTGGGGTGTTACATATTGGCTGATGGGTTAGTCCACCGTGCCACTATAAAATATTGGGCCGATGGGTAAGTCCATCGTGCCCCTATTGGCCGATGGGTTCATTCCATCGTACCCCCTATTATGTTGGGCCGATGGGTCCATTCCACCGTACCCCCTATTGGCCGATGGGTCCATTCCATCGTACCCCTTATTGGCCGATGGGTCCATTCCACCGTACCCCTTATTGGCCGATGGGTCCATTCCACTGTACCTTTTATTGGCCGATGGGTCCATTCCACCATACCACTTATTATATTGAGCTGATGGGTCCATTCCACCGTACCCCCTATTGGCCGATGGGTCCATTCCACCGTACCACTTATTATGTTGAGCCGATGGGTCCATTCCACTGTACCCCTTATTGGCCGATGGGTCAATTCCACCGTACCACTCTATTAGGATGAGCCGATGGGTCCATTCCACCGTAACCCTATTGGCCGATGGGTCCATTCCACTATACCACTTATTAGGTTGAGCCGATGGGTCCATTCCACCGTACCCCCTATTGGCCGATGGGTCCATTCCACCGTACCACTGTATTAGGTTGAGCTAATGGGTCCATTCCACCGTACCATTGTATTAGGTTGAGCAGATGGGTCTATTCCATCGTACCCCCTATTATGTTGGGCCGATGGGTCCATTCAACCGTACCACTTATTAGGTTGAGCCGATGGGTCCATTCCACCGTACCCCCTTATTAGCCGATATTTATTTATGGACTGTCTGTTCCATTCTGACATGTCCATTATTAGATTTTGAACAGTGCGGCTAAAAAAAATAGGGTTTCTTGAAACTAGTCAAACATGAATTTCATATCTGCCATCTAATTTGCAACCATACAATATCTCAACACCCAAAGACCTATTGCAATTTATACCAAAAAGTTCTAGCAACTTAGCAAGGTATTTCTAATGAATTTATGCGTTGCAACCATGCATGTAAGAGTTCTAATGGAAAAGAAACTAAGAAGAAGTATGAAATACTTACACCACAATGGAAAGGCACTGGAGAGGAGGCAAGAAGGAGTGAACTCCCCCTCCTCCCTAACCCCCTCCTCCTATATATATGTGCTTCAACGAGTTCGTAAATTAAATTCTCACATCTATTCATGTATATGTATTCTATAGGTTCAACGAGTCCCTTTATTAAATTTTCTTACCCCATCATCCGTTCATGAATCAGTATTCTCTAGGTTGGGTTCGTCTTCCCTAATGCCAGAGTTTGGCCTTACGTCTTCTCTAAGGTTAGGATTTGACTTTACGTTGAACCGTGACCGGTCTACTTGATAACCAACCATATCCATTCATCGAAAATAATATTTAATAATACTTAGGTTCAAGTCTTGAAATAAAAATTTTCACATATTTTCACGGTTCTTACAATATTGTGAGATCCCTCAACTTAGTCCCACATCTAATACGTACAGGGAGAAGATCTTGTTTATAAGTGGGAATGGACTATAGATCTTTAACTTCCGGGGTACCCATTTTAAAGAAATGACTTAGCCCATGACGTTGCACTTTGGGCTGGGTCGTTACAAATGGTATCAGAGCCGACCTGGTTCTGTGTTAGATGGTGGGATGGATTAGGGACGTTGGCTAGGCTGCCAGTCATAGGCCAAAAAGGTCGTGGGCTGGGGTTAGCAACGGGCCAAGACTAGAAATGTTGGCTAGGCTGCCGGTCACGGGCCAAAAAGGACGTGGGTTGGGGTTAGCAACGGACCAAGAATAGGCATTTCGGGGACTAAATTTCCTAAAGTGGGTGGTGGATTGTGAGATCCCTCAACTTAGTCCCGCATCTAATACCTACTGGGAGAAGATCATGTTTATAAGTGGGAATGGACTATAGATCTTTAACTTCCGGGGTACCAATTTTAAAGAAATGACTTAGCCCATTACGTTGCACTTTGGGCTGGGTCGTTACAGGGTTGCCATGTGGTGGCCAAGTTGGAGACGCCATGGCAGTAAATGGAGGCCGCCACGTTACTGGTTGGTCGCCATGCATGGTAAAAATACCGGCTTTCATGGGTTGACTACAATTAAGCTTGGAGCTTTGGGGTCGTTAAATAAAATGTTAAAGTAAAATGGCAACTAGGGAAATATGGGAGAACTCGATGCGGTCGAGTTAGAATATAAGGTAAATACAAAATAATTAAGTATGGGACATGTTAATAATTAAATTATCAACTAGTTAATGGGGATTTGGATGGGGAAAATTAATAATTAATTATCATCAGAATTGTTGAAAATTTAATAAGTAATGAAGACTAACATGAACTAATTACATCATTTAAAATTGATAGTATATTAGTCATGTACGTTGCATGTAGGTTCATGCAAAATAAAATTATACTAATGTATAATTTTATGCCCTCATTCAGATTAGGGTTCACGGGTCACAGTCAGACGAAATCACAAGTCAAGTACGTATAATAGGTAGAACATCATATTTTCCTTGTTGGTAGCCTAGGTCGGCCTTAGCCCAGATTCGACCACCATGCACCGAGTGCAACCGGGGTCAAAGAATTGACTCTGTCTAACACTGGGTCGTATTATGTGCGTAAAGTTTGTAATGCATTAATATTGTTTTGTAGTAGTGATAGCCGCCCCATAAAAAGACTACGACCGGGGTGAGCAAGGCGCATCGATTCCTCCATCGCACTCGAGTGCAGTGATAGCCTCCTCATAAAAAGGCTACGGCCGGGGTGTGTGAGGCACTGGCACTCGAGTTGGCAGTGAGAGCTTCCCCACAAACAGGGCATAGCAATCACCTGAGTGCAATGATAGATAGCCTCCCCATAAAAAGGCTACGGCCGGGGTGTGCAAGGCACTGGCACTGGAGTGCAGTGATAGCCTCCCTATAAAAAGGCTACGGCCGGGGTGTGTGAGGCACTGGCACTAGAGTTGGCAGTGAGAGCTTCCCCACAAATGGGGCATAGCAATCACCTGAGTGCAGTGATAGCCTCCCCATAAAATGGCTACGGCCGGGGTGTGCAAGGCACTGCACTTGAGTGCAGTGATAGCCTCCCCATAAAAGGCTACGGCCGTGGTGTGCGAGGCACTTGCACTAGAATTGGTAGTGAGAGCTTCCCCACAAACGGGGCATAGCAATCACCTGAGTGTAGTGATAGCTTCCCCACAAAAAGGCTACGGCCGGGGTGTGCGAGGCATTGGCAGTGGAGTCTGTAGTGGTAGCCTCCCCACAAAAGGGCTACAGCTGGGGTGTGCGGATCACAGCGGATACCTCCTCCGCATTGTTTTGGAGTATAGCGGAATCGCTCCACTACATATTAAAATAAACATAAGGAAATAGTGGAATGTACTTGATTTGTTTTATCTATTATACTACTTAGTGTTGTAATCACTCCCTTTTTTATTTATTTGAGAAATAAGTGTGGCTACTGGGAAACGGTTTAAGACTGTGGGATCTTTATATATGTTTTTGTTAAAAAAATGTTAGACATATTTGCTTAATTGTGAGTAACACCTAGCCAGCTAGACCCACAATATTGTGACAAATGGCGGGTCGTTACACTTGGGGTTATGTTTCTGAGGACCGTTGTGAGTTGCCAGTGCTCGTGGTTCTCACAGCCTTTCGATATGGGTAGAAAGGCAGGGCACGGGGTTTGCATGTCCATGCTAGCCAAGTAGTCAGGGTAGATTGATTACTTGTATCTTTGGTTTCTAGTTAATGAAATTAAGGTTGGGGCTGGAGTCCTATAATTCTGTGGTGTCAATGTTTGTGCCTTTGTTGCATGGTACCATTACAAGATCTAGGTTTGGATTCCTCAAGATCTTGTTGAACCGAGTGGGAATTTTGGTTTGGATGCTACACAACCTTGGCATGTTTATTTTGTTATGTGTGTTTGATTGGTCTGTGTTGAATTATTGGTAAGCGGTGACCAGATATTGTGAGCACTTGCAGTTGGGTATAATATCGGTACTGGGGTACTGGCATTGCCTGTCTCGACAGTTTTTATGTGCCACAATTTTCATGGTATTGCTGCATACTTGTGGAAGGCTAAGTGTTTCCACGAGGGAAATACGCCATGCAGGACATGGATTGGGGACAAAAATTCTACCATAGGCTAGCCTCATGACATTAGTGATGATGAAGGGTGATCGTAACAAGGATGACGGGGAGGATGGAAGTGAGGATGAAAAGGATGATAGCGACAAAAAAATGGTAGCGAGGATGAAAAGAATGACAATGATGATGAAAAGGAAGGCAATAAGGATGAAAAGTATGATAGTGAAGGATGGAGGTGGTGACAATGAAGATGACATGAAGTGTGATTAGGTATGTTTTATTCATATATTATTATTGTGTAATCTGGATGTTCCAATTGATGATAATCCATGTCTTATGCAAGTATCCAATACAATAACCCTAGTTTGGTCATTAACTAAAAACTAGGCACACTATGCACCATTTCACGTGGCTGTAAACTGCAAAATTCACATTGTCCAATAAGAATGTTCCACAAAGTTATTCAATCATTGATGCCATCAGACATATGTTGATCCATTCACCAATTGCATGACTAAAATACAGATCTGTTTAAATACTTTTGAATCAGTTCGTTGTCCATATCTATACTCCTACCCAACACTGTCAGCAATAAAGGGAGATGTGCAACATTGTCCCATTGTGGTGGTTAGGGATCTTGTGACATCCCTTAACTTAGTTTTACATTTAATACCTACTGGGCTAAGATCTTATTTATAAGTTGGAATCAACTATAGATCTTTAATTTGGTTAATCATTTTTAAAGAGATGACTTGGCCCATTTACGTTACACTTTAGGCCAGGTCGTTATAAATGGTATTAGAGCAACCTAGTTCCGTATTAAATGGTGGGCTGAAGTAAAAGCCATTGGCTAGGCTGCCAGCCACGGGCCAAAAGAAGGTTATGGGCTGGGGTTAAGAACGGGCTAAGTGTAAGAATTTCGAAGACAAAATTTACTAAGAAGGGTGGATTGTGAGATCTCTCAACTTAGTTCTACATATATATACCTAATGAACTAAGATACTGTTTATAAGTGGGAATGAACTATAGATATTTAACTTGGTTAATTACTTTTAAAGAAATGATTTAGCCCATCATGTTGCACTTTGGGCTGGATCATTATAGATTTTTACTGCAAAAAATAACCCTTAGAGGAACAAGGTAATTCATAAATAATTTTGCTGCCTACCCTAAACTCTAATGGAGTACATTTCAATTAAATATCTCCTAGGGGAACAAAAGTGTTAGAGGAAAATCTTCTCGATTATCATCATGTTGTTGTTCTTCAGCCTAATATGTCTCGCCGTGACTTCCTTGGGCCAATTACAATACAACATAAAATCTAACAACCCTATCATGGCCTCTCCTTGCATAGTTAAGAACATAGTTAAATGTGATCTCATTGTCGTTTTTATAGTGAACTCTTTTCCGGGTATTATATGCATGGGAACCAAAATTTTGCATACTTGACAAACTCGAGCCAGCCTCATATGTAGACTAACAAATCACCTAAGCACCCCAAGACTTGTCTCCCTACTTCAAATGTATAATAGGGTAATACCACCCCTCCTATATATGACTTTTCTTGTACCTCCCTAAAATAAAAAACATTCTTATAAATCATATTCAAGTGCTTATCGTAGACACACTTCACTGTAGTCAAAGTTTATTTTACAAACAATTACTCAACATAAAAAGCATTCTTAATTACATTAAAAAATCCACCCGTGCATTAAATTAAAAAAACACAACACCAACACCCAATAATGACCACGACCCAACTGCAACCAATGTCACGAACACCAACTCTTAACATATACAAATTCATTGAAGCACTTGAAATCAAGCCAACTTAATATCTCATTTATTACTATCTATGAATACTCCCTTGCATGGCACTGCCTCCTATAAACACACACGTTACCTCTGCCTCCCCTATTTGGAAACTCCACTACCCCACCAGACCCCTTGATGCAAACTACAATTGATGAAGTCTACCGGGATGACTCACTAGAAAAGGACAAGTATGTCATTCCCCTCTTTTCCGCCGTTACTAACCTAGGCAGCCATTGCTTCCCACTGTTTGCGTTTGATGATTTACCCACTAATATATCCCTCCCAGTTCAATCTTTAATGCCCTTTATATACATCTTATTTCCTATACCAACCCATCTTCTATATCTTTTCTAAACCAATTCCTTCCCTTACATGTAAATTTTTATTGGGGGTAAAGTATGTATTATATAAAAGAGTACTCTTTCTCCTTCCCACACATAATTTATAAAATTTCTCGGTTCACGTGATAATAAATGATACTCAATTCCTCCTATGGGTAAATATCTCTACTCCGAAATTGGCGCCTTCCCAAATCTTCCAAAACATAATAACGTGAATTCTCCTTAGGAGCATTTTTCTTCCAGATAATCTTATGTTTTCATACATCTTGACTTACGACTAATTTTCAAGAAAACAAGGTCCGTAGACAATCAAGTGGTACACAATTTTTTGAAAAGCCTTCTGCATTCAATGCCTAGAGTATATTACAGACAACATCGTCTTGAACCAAGAAAGAAGAATCCTAAATGTTCAAGCTTGGATAAGTACTAAATCGGAGGAATTCTCTTGGAACAATAAAATCTGCAGTGAAAACAAAGTTAAAACGAATCCGCTAATATTTATCACATAAAATTTAGTCCGCAACTTGTATAATAAAAATAGGAAATGTAATCGCGTTTCACAAATTTCAAGCGACCAAAGTATAATTGAGCCATCAAGTATGAAAGAAGTCCAAAAGTGAGCAGTATTCTGAGTAAAGAGGCAGGAAAGTTCATCATCTAAAGCCAGGTCTTAACTTAAAGTGACATCAGATCTTGACTTAACAGACATGTTGCTGACCTGTTACATGTAAAATTGAAAATAATACAACAGCATACCATCAAGATGCTCAACTAGATAACCATTAACATTCGAAAAGAATGATGACAGCCTCATAACATATTACTTGTCCACCACAGGTTCACACATTGAAGGCATCAAGACCTGAAGAAAAATTACATGTTTAGAATCTTCCTCGGCCTCTAAAGCCACCACCGCGAACACCACTTCTAGGAGGTCCTCTGCCACCTCTAGACCCACCTCTACCATGAAATCCAGCTCTTTCACGCCCACCACCACGCCCTCGCCCACCACCTCGTCCACTCCTGGTGGAAGATTGTTGTGGTTGCCCCCTTCCAGATGCAAAAGTAAAATCACATGTGGTTAAAAACATACTATCCACGATCACATAAAAAAAATCAGTCATGCAATCAAGTATACAACCAAATAAATGATTTTTCAAATTTCTTTATGTTGTTCAACGTACTAACAGAGAAGATCTAGAAATTACTGAGAATTCACTTAATTAGATCTTTACACAACATCTATTTTGGGCAAGGTTTGACCTTTCGATTATCGGTCTTCTTTCCAATGGTCAGAAATGAGAGATCTCAAAGAAATCCTAGAAATGGGACATCAGAAATGCTAATATAAATAGCTATCTTATATATAATACCTACCAATTATATTAATATTTAGTTACAGTTAACAATAAAATTAACATCTTAATCCATAAAATCACAAATAGATGATCCTTTAACTTATCTACACTACTAGGTTTCATTTATTTTCCGCAATGGTTGCATATCTTTCTCTTATGGTTTTATTTATTACTATAATTTGTAAAATTTACATTATTGAGTTAAACTAATACAATTAAGGCAGAAATATTAAGAGTCAAACTTAAATATATATAATAAACAATTTCTATAAATTATTTGCATTAAATTATGTATAAAAAAATTATATCAAAAGTTCACATTAATCTACAAAACAATAAATGATTTACACATGTTTATAGCAGACATTTATAGGAGTATATAGTTTTTTTAAGTAAACAATAATATAAAAGTATTATTATGAATGAAAAATTTTTTGTTTTAGAAAATACGTTTTAATTTGAATAAATATAACATATTTTATTATATATGAGATATACATATGAAACAACTAATTCCTGTAAATATTCTATAATTAATATATTTATATATATTAGTAATAGATATAAATGATATATATATATATAAAATACATGATAAATATATTTATTTTTCTATACACCCCCCAACCTCCCCGTCTTCCCTCCTACTCCTCCCCATTTCCCTCGCGTTGCTGCTCACTTCCCAACCACCCTTTCCTTCGCCTGCCACCCACCCCTCCTCTCCCCTCCTTTATGCAAAAGTACATATTGATATAATAAGAGTAGCTGAAATGAGAATGTTGAGATGAATTTGTGGAAAAACCTTTAAAGATCAAATCCCCAACAACACGAGCACAACTAAAGGTGGTACCAATTGAGGAGAAAATGAGAAAACACAAGTTGCGTTAGTTTGGACATGTGCAAATTCGTCCTTTAGACGCCATTGTTAAAAGATATATCATGTTGTTTTCTCATTATATTAAAAGAGGACATATTAGGCTGAAAAAAACTTGATTGAGGCAATCAGAAAGGATATAGAATAGTTGGAGCTAAGCAGTGATATAGCAGTACGACAAGATGAAGTGGAAGGAAAGAATTCGTACCCTCAACCTCAATTCTCTCTACGAGAGGGCGGATGATGGTGATGATCGCCCCTCTTCTCCAACCCCTTTTCCATCTTCTTATTTTCCCCTTCCCTTCTCAAATACCTCTCGAGACCAAGATCTTGCCAAGAGGCCGGTCAAATACCGCATGGATGGCAAACCATGATTTTGGATAGGAAACAATATAGCATCTACTTTTACATCATTTTTCAATTTCCTTTAAGATATTACTAGAAAATAGAATACCGTTTAATCTGTCGTCAACTTGAGGTATATAATCACCCGTCAAGTAAAAAAGAAAAAGTTGAGAGAAAATTTAGTATTTTACTACAAGCAAATCGTTATAAACTTGTTTTGCATTTCTTTGTACATTCAAACAGAAAAATACTTTAATTGATGAAGATATCTAGCAAGCAGCTATTATATTCACACAAGGAGAGAGTAAAAAAGAGGTACCATTTGAGGCAAAAATTTGCCAAATATCCAACAACTAATTTTTTTATAAACTTGATCTGGATTAATATATAACATTGTTACAGTACTTGATTAGCTTCAACAGATTTTTTTAATAGATATAGAAATTTGACACACAGCTGTAACCATCCTCACACATGAATGAGTTAAAACGCTAGACTTGACTAAAGATTTAGTAAATTTAGCCATAAGAAGATATACTAAAAAAGGTATTAGAAATACCTAATTGATCTTAGTCTAAAATTCTGTAGCATCCAAGAATCCCACGTAATAGAGAGGGGTATCTTCTATAAAGTTAAGTAAATTTAGTAGATAGAGAACATGAATTTTTACTGTCTGACAAAAATTGTAAATCAGTTCTGATCTGATGATCTTTATAGATTAATCATTAAATCGAGTAAAAATATCCGTTAGTTTTTTCCAACTTATTTGTTATAGAAATCACCAAGCTGATTACTATTTAAACCATATTTTGATAAAAATAACAACAATCCTATAAAATATTATAATGAACATCCGTCTCAAACAAATAAAACATATTCATCCTAAGTTTTGAGAAAAGAGCTACGTACTTTTATGACATTATTAACTCCAATTCAATCAGGATAATATTATTACTTGGTGCAATTTTTGTGTTACGACTTTGCCATTTAAACACGGTTATTCAAAGCAAGCATTGCAAAATCTCTGGGATTAAATAAAAAACTCAAAATCAATGACATGAAGTCAAACTGAAGCCATAATAATCATCAAATGGGACTTAAACACCAAAAAGAGTAGTAATTATCTTTTCTCACATGACTGGCTTTCAAATTAAAAAGTAAGAACATCAAAAGCAAAAATGCATACATAAACGGAAAATATCATTTCCTTTTTAGAAAACTGGGATTTACTTTTTGTTTGTCATTAGTAGATGGTAAAATAATCACATAAACAAATCAGTGGAAATTCGTCAAATTTTCTTCATCTTCTTTTTTCACCAAATCTCCATGATTTTGATAATAAAATTACCATCAAGATAAATCAAGATCCAATGAATAACATATCAAGCATCAACCTTGCAACTGAAAAATCCTAAGAAAAACACAAGGATATTTAGAACTAAAGGAAAAACTTATTGCACAATGATAGAGTCCTTGCCCCAAATCTGTCATACTCGGCAACAGAAATTTCAATATTAGGAATACAAAATCCTCAACAAAAAACCAAACAATTTGATCCTGACCACTTCCATCAACCACAACAGTACGAAAAAGATACAATCTTTGCCATAAAACATAAATTAAATGCTTGTTAAAAGAAATCATTGAAGACAGGCTTCTTCAGCCACATTTATAAAACAGAATAACATCTAGCCAACATTGCTAGATTTTTGTTCGATGGGAAGAAGACGATCATTTAATAGGGTTGCATACTTGCATATGGTTGGGGACAAGGGTTTTTTAGTAATTAACGGAACTGTGGATGAGCTTGCATGGCCGTCAATGCACCCAATAAGAACTGTCCAAGATACGAAGTTATGGAGGACCCATAAACTACTATTGCTCTAACACCAATACGATATGCTCAAATTTTTTCAGTGATAAATATGATTCATCACGAACAAATATTAAGAACGAGACAAGTAACTTAAAATACAATAGTTATGCATTTTTACTTTTTAAAATTAAATTCAAAAATTAAAACTAAAACAATCAAAATAGGCTCGAACCTTGGTTCAACAATTTAACCACAAGAAAATTTCATTAAACTAGCTTTGCATTGCTTTGTAACATTCAAAGAGGCATAACACTTTGTTGAGGAAGAAATATGGGTGCAGCTACTACCATCTCCACACATGGTATAGAGTAAAAAACTAGTATTGAGGAAAAAATTAAAAAACATAAACTCATGCAATCTTATCAACCTTAATTTGTGTTACAAGGCTATATTAAAAAGGTAAATATTATAGTAGGGGAAGAAATTTGGCAAGTGGAAACAAGCATCCTCATACATGGGCAGAATTTTATCAAAAAAACTAGTCCAGACAAAAAATTAGCAAATTTAACCACAAGCTTATAACATTACATTATAAAAGACACATACGTTGGTAGATAGAGAGATCTGGGAAGCAGCAATAATCAACCTCACACATGGATAGAGTAAAAAATTGGCATCAAGGTAAAATTTAACAAATTTGACCACATTCAAATCTTGCTATAAACTTAATTTGCAGTAAAATTAAACCTTGCTATTAACTTGGATCAGCATTATTAACAGTATAATTTTTTTTAAAAAAGAAAAGAAACAAATCCTTTGTTAGAGGAAGGAATCTAGAAATTAGCCATAATCATCCTCACACATGGATAAGAGTAAAAAATCCTAGACTATGACGCAAAAAAACACATACTTTGGTTGCGGAAGGAATCTGGCAAGCGGCAAAAGCTTAGCAGGATCAATATAAAACTTGTCTCCAGCAGTATAGGAAGTAGCAATAATTCCCTCCATCATCTTTATTGAGAAATACTGTCAAGCCACGCGTCAAAGAAAAGACGGGGGAAATCAACAAACGATCAGCCATTGCAAAGAATCAGGTAACAGCACAAATCAAATGGGCTCACAGATTCATTGATAGGCCCGAAAATCTCATCAACTTTGCCGATCTGGGTCTTGTTCTTGAGGTAAATGGGAGCATTAAAGTAGGGGACTTTCTCGTGGGTCAGCTTCGTTACGGCATCGCCCTCGCAAGAATGAACAAAGCTCGACACTTCTACACCAGCCAACATCAAAAGCATCGCAATCAACGCAAGAACGAGCTGATTTCAAACGAAAAAAACAGAGGACGGCTAACTGACCAACGACTTCCGACGGGGGGCCTTCGTCTCTGAATCCGCTACCACCGACACGGCCGCCTAAGCGGCCTCCCCTGCTGCCGAAGCGGCCTCCCCTGCCGCCGCGGTCGCCGCGGCCTCGGAATCCGGCGCCGCCGCGAGGAGGTCTCATTTTTGTGAGGTTGAAAAGGTTGTGCCCTCGGCGGGAGGGATTTAGGGTTTTAGGGAGGGAGAAAGGTCTTGGGCCGGGTGAAGTTTAATTCGGACAATTCGGACAATTCGGACACAAACGTGAATCGTGCATCCCAAAATTGGGCATGTATGCCAAGGTTAAATTGTGGTTAAATTGTTGAACCAAGGCTAAAATTTACTTGTGGTTAAATGTTGAACCAAGGTTAAAATTTTACGCGAAATAAATTGTGGTTAAATGTTGAAGCCAGGGTCCCACTAGACCATGAGTTGTCTAACGTTTGGATCATGCTACGTGACAAGATCTGAGCCATCACGTTAGCCCTGGCCCTTGGCTTCAACATATTATCTTCTCAGATCTTCCATAATCTTTCACGATTTCAAATTTTACAACATCCTTTAGCGCCGCCACCATTTTGGCTCGCTATCGACGAGTCTCTACCTTGTCCCTAGCCACTAGACCGGCACCCCTATGACCACCTTGTGCCGGCTTTCCGATTGTACCACTCACGACCACCGGTGCCGCTGCAATAGCCGCCGGTGAGGGAGTTTCTGGAGTCAGTCGACGCTGCTACCAGCATCATTTGGGTTGCTTTTCGGCATCAGCGAGCCACCTCCAGCCAGTCTAACCACCTCGACGGCTTCCCTTTGTCGAGATCTACATTTTGGGATTGGCATCATCCTCCGTCGAGGCCAAAATCACCGCCGGCTACGTCGCCGCACCCGATGGTTGTCCACCACCTTTTCTTGCTATTTTCCAGCCATCTCATGGCCGGACTCTGCTGATCATCACCACCACCAGCTCCGCCTTGACGCCCCCTACCGATTCCAACCAGCTACAACCCCAGTCGCGCCGCCGTTGACCTTTTCTGGCGACAGACATTGCCACCCCTCAGCCCGATCTATTTACCCGCATCGAGTTCTCCTGCCCATGTTCGCATCCGCATCTGCCTACCCAATCTTGTTCACCAACCATCAGCCTGTGTCTGAATCCGCCAGGTCCATGTTCATGTCTGCCAGTCAACCCAGCCCATCTTCCTCTTAACCCAGACTGGGTTGGTTCATTACGATTCAGTCTGGTTCAACTCAATTCGGTCTGGTTCAACTCATTTTCAAACCATTTTCGTCCGTTCTTGTATCGTTTTCTGTAATTTGGAAACCTATATGTTAGTTTTGATGTATATTCACATGATTTAATATTATTGGATTTTATTATGATTTTTCTTTACTTATTATTTTATTTATTTATATATTTATTTATTTATGTATTTATTCATTATTATTTATTTTTTTATTTATATGTTTATCAAATATGATGAATGTTTACATGATTATTTGTTATTATTAACATTATATTTACTTATGAATATTAGTCTTATTATGTTTATTCAATTGTGTGTATATGCATTTATTTATTTATTTGTTCGTTATGTGTGTGTTATTATTTATTTGTATTTAATTATGTATTCTTATATTGTATAACTATGATATTATTATTATTCATGTTATTGAATATTATTTATTTATTTATTTATTTATTGAATTATTATTTAATTATTTAATTATTTAATTATTTATGTGTTTACTTACACAAGTATATATGATATTTACTTGTGTTTGCCTGTATATTTATATAGTGTAATTATATTATTATTTTATGATTATGGTATTATTTATGTTCATGTATTTATTATTTACCTAATTATCTATGTTCTTGATTTACGTGCCAGATGTTTTGTTATAGGTTTGTTAAAATTATTTTCTTTATTAGGATGTATTGATGATATGAGTATACACCATCAGCGTGCATCATATAGAGATATTAGTATTTTACTTGGTAGTGGGTTCCGATGTAGGTTTCGAAGTCCGAGCTCTCTATAGAACTCTCTGCTTGGAGCTTGACCATAGGTCCGTAGGACTCTTCTGCTGACTTTACGTGTAGAGTTTGATAGTGTTTTATATATACGACGGCATCGGCATAGTTTTATTGGATCCCTCCAATGTCAGGCCATTTAGCGACGTTTTCTACTCATGGTTAATAAAATTACATGGATGTGATCTCTTGTTGGTTTTCAAATTGAAGCTCCAAAATATATGATACAAGCCTCTTTCCTAAGCCTATTATATCAGTACTGTAAAGACGTGGGAAAAAAATGGACGCGAACGGAATCCGAGAAGGACTGAACGGGGTCCTGGAATGACCGAACGTGTTATATTCTTTACTCAGTTAATTCTACCCGGTTAATTATTTACCTATTTTATTATTTACCCGGTTAAATGAAATACGGGTCTAGGGGTGTTTTCACATACCCTAGCCATCACTTTCATTTTTATAAATTTGAAAGAGAACGTCATTTTTCACATACGGGTGTAGGGGCGTCTTCCTCACCTTAGCCGCCGAGTTCTCCTCTTCCTTGCCAGTGTTTCTTCCTTGCTTGGGTATCCTTCCTATCTCCATCTTCTTAATTTTCTTGCAAGCATATTTTAATTGATAGTGAGCTTGTTAATCATGGTAATTAAAGTTGTAAATCAACAAGAAAAGAACTAAACTGAAATGAAATTGGAATCCCGTCCACGACCGAGTAGCCTGAAACTTTGGCAAGATGGGTGACCATAAGAACAATTGCAAGGCAGTCCCTCACACCTCGACGGCCTCTCTTGCTGCTAGGTCGAAGGGAGGGCTCGCCACATCCCTAGTTTCTAGTGGGTGGTGGAATTGCAGCAGTGAGGAGGTGGAGTTACAAGGGTGACGAAAGTGGCGCCGTTCTGCTGCAATTGATGTTGTAATGAAAGCTTTAGAGGGGTAAACACTGGTTGTGCTTTGTCGACAACATCATGGGTTCCATAACAGTAGTTCAGGCCGCCGGAATAATCCACTAAAGACCACCTTCTCGCCGGAATTCATGGCTACGACGTGCAAAAGTGGGAGAACGACCATACTTCATGCAACATCCAAAGGTGGCCAATCCTTCCTGTTTTGATGCCAACCTGAGGTCGTGGAACATCTAAATTGGAGCAAGGTACAAGAAAGGAGGGGTCTTGAGGCGGGGAGAAGAGGAACATGCCTGGTTTGGTGTAGGACGGCGTCTTGGACCGCTGCTATAAATTACACACATGAGGCCTCCTCGCTTACTGATTTTATCTTGTTGTTGATGCTTTATTGGGATGTTTAGATGGTGGTTCAATTGGGTGCCAAGAAAAGGGTGAGAGAAGGATGAACCTGTTTTTGGAGAAGAGAAGAATGGCGACGGGAAGAAGAAGAAGAAGAAGGTGGGTGGCAGTTTTGTAAATATGGGTTGACTCGATACCAACTCGAGTTAAAAAAATAATACTAACTCATAATAAATCTTTAAAAAATAATCATTTTAATGAGTTATAGTTAAAGTTGCAAGACTAATTAATTATTGGACGAAATGAACATGGATATAACTAATAAAAAAATATTGTAATGATAAACTTTCGATAATTAATTGGTATACTATAAGTGATTAATTTTAAATTGGATGCTTATAAGGGATTAATAAAATAAAGATATTATCTTTACAATATTACATTTAATATTAGGTAAATAAAGTGATTATTTTAATAACGAGTTAGTAATGCAGAAAATAGGTTATTAAACTATAGTCATGTACCAATCACTAGCATCGAACCTAAATAACAGAATGAAAATAAATAAAGTTCGAAACTTTATATAGTCGAATAAATTAAAATAATTGTATTAATAATATTTATGAATTAGAATAATATAAATTATTTTAAATAATTTGATTGAATAACTTAATTAATTAAATTGTTGTAAATTATAGTAGTGATTAAAAATTATAACCGTCAACTAAATCATCAAGATCGGGGTTAAGTAATTATCACCACAAAGGAAAATTAAATACTTGTTTATTAGTAATAATTATTTTATCAACTATTAGGTATTAATTATGATTTAGATAATTAATTTAAAATGTAAAGTAGGACTTAAATGATAATATCACATGAATAATTAATTATCTCATTCGATTTGTTGAGAATTTAATATTTAATATTTTTGAATTGTTACATGATATGTTGTCAAAATTTTAGTAATGATATATATATTAGATATTTAGTTGCATGCATTTCTACTTGAATAAAATTATACTTATGTATAATTTTTATATTCTCGTTCAGATTAAGATCATTGGTCGCAGTTGCGAGTTCGAAATATCTAAGTCCGTATAATCATTTAAAATGTTGTACTTTCCCTTGTTGGCAGCCCTGGTCGGCCAGAGCCCAGATTCGACCACCATGCGCTATAACGCAATCGGGGTCAAGAAATTGACTTAGTCCAGCACGAGGCCGCACCTTTAAAATTACTATGTCTGTCCGTATAATTATTTGAAATGTTGTATTTTCCCAAACTGGTATAATTATATAAAATGTTGTATTTCCCCAAATTGGTATAATTATATGAAACGTTGTATTTTCCCAAAGCGGTAGCCTTGTCGGCACTAATCTCAGAATAAGCTGGGAGACAATTTCTAATCTCAGAATGAATTGGGAGACCATGATTAATCTCAAAATGAATTGGGAGACCACCTAATCTTAGAATGAGCTGGGAGACAATTTCTAATCTTAGAATGAACTGGGAGACCATGATTAATCTCAAAATGAATTGGGAGACCACCTAATCTTAGAATGAGCTGGGAGACAATTTCTAATCTTAGAATGAACTGAGAGACTATGACTAATTTCAATATGAATTGGGAGACCACCTAATCTCAGAATGAGCCGGAGACAAATTCTAATCTCAGAATGAACTAGGAGACTATGACTAATCTCAAAATGAATTGGGAGACCACCTAATCTCAGAATGAGCTGGCAGACGACATTTACTAATCTCAGAATGACCCGAGAGACAAATTACTAATCTCAGAATGACCTGAGAGATAATCACTAAAGACTTGTGTAATAATAATAATAAAAACGAGTGAAATGATAATAGGGATTAATTGACTTGTTTCATTTAATTATGCGGCTTAGTGGTTTTATCACTAACACGGAATTGCCTCCGGAAGTGAGTAGCATTCAACTGTAGAATGGAAGTGTGGTTGGTGGTTCTTTTACCAACCTAGGTATGGTGAATTGATAATAAAAATTAGACTTCTTTATTATTCTCGTGTTATAAATGTGGCTATGGGAAACGGTCCGAGACTGTAAAACCCACGATTCGAGTTAGGGTTTTATATTCAGAACTGGTCGGGTCGACCGTTATTTTTTTGAATTGAGTCAGTTTCAGGACACGTGTACCGAGCCGACGTCGGTCGCGTGTATGAGCTATGAGGGTCATGCGTACCCAAGTATATGATGATAACGTCATGAATACAGCAGAACAGAATGAGTTATCAGAATATATGAGAGTATGCCAGTGATTGTTTTTATTATTTTTACATATAATGGATCGTAGAATTAGTTTTAGGTCGTTTATTGCGTCAGGATGCGTTACGGGCATTTCGGGTGGGTTGATAGCTCTAGAGCATATCATTATGATTTTTTTGATGTTGTTTGATTTTACGGGATTTTTCCCGATTTTTATGAATTTTTTTTAGGATTTAATACGACCTAGTTATTATACTTGACTCGAGCCGGAGACGAGTCAAGTCTTAATTACAAGTTTGCCACCCAACCTTTCTTCTCCACGACGACATTTTCTCCCCACGCCCAAACCCCGACGCCGCCACTGTGCAGCGTCGCCGCCGCCGCTGTCGGCGCCGCCCGGCCGCCGATCGTCGCCGACCAGCTCCGCCACGGCGTCGCCGTGCCACCCCGACCAGCCCCGGCCGCTGCCAGGCCGCCGCAACGTCGGAATCGGCTCGCCTAGCGCCGCGGCACATTTCGGTCGCGTCGCCGATCCCGCCGCCGGCGACCGTCGCAGCCGTCATCCAGTGGTCGCCTCAGCACCACCGACCACCCAGCGACCCTCCCCGACCGGAACGGAGGGCATCGCCGCCCTGGCCGGCCGGATTTAGTGACCCAACGCCGCCGCTCTGTTTTTGCCGTTTTCCGGCGAGCCGCCGCCTCCATTGGCCACGCTGAGGTCATAGATGAGTCGGGCTCGCCGAGCCGGTTCCAATGGTACCCTATATGACCCCTATCCAGCTAGTAGACGCCGATGGCGATTGTCGCCGGAAAACCACCGGAAGTCGCCGGAAAACCGCCATTAGCTGCCGGAAAACCGCCGGAAAATCGGAATTTCTGGAATTCGCTGGAATTCACCGGATCTTCCGCGGAGCTCACCCAGTTGGACTCGATCGAACATCGGACGCCGAGGAGCGCCGAATTCGAGCTCCGAGATGCGCGACGGAACCCTAGCCGTCGCCGATTGCCGACGACGTGAGGTATAATTACCTCCGATTTGATTATTTAAAATTGATGATGATTGTTAGCACAACATGCTAGGATTGATTTATGATGTGATTGATAGTTTATGGAGGTTAAGGGATTTAATGAAGTAAGTAAATTGAGCATGATAATCGAGTAATGTAACTTAGGAAAAATACAATAAAATTGGTAGGAATAGGATGGGTAGAATTATTTTCATATTTATGATTAGTGATGTGATTAATGTTTAATTAGGGATGAAATGATAAGTTACATGATGAGATTAAGTGTGAATGAAGGATCAGTGATGTAATGAAGTAGATCAGGTCAGAGCATGATAAGTGACCACGGCATAAGTTATAGACACGTAATAAAATTAGTATGAATATGATGAGTTAGGATTAATTAATTTTTATGATTTTCTGATTGTTATGTTGATGGATGCTTGCATTGTGATTTTGATGTTATTGAGTTTGATGCATCATTTAGTTAGCGGGCGTTAGTATTTAGTTTTGATGTGTAGGTACGGAGTAGGAGCTCGCCGCCTAGGCGCGATGACACGCTTGGAGCTTCTACCAGGTCCGTTTAGGACTCGTCTTGTTTTACGCTCTTCCATTGTATGTTTATTTTATTATTGCAGGGCGGGTTAAGTGGCGTTTTATCGGATCCCACTTAACTCGGGCCATTTAATCGAATATTTCCGGATTAATAACCCCTCGAGGATGAGATCCCTCGAGGATGATTTCGAAAACAAGATCCACCACAAGTTGCCTTCGGGCCTATTATATGAATCCCTTCCCAGGCCTATATATATAGTTTTATCGAGTTTTCAGTGAGACGAGAGATGGAGAAACCGACTGCACGTACCATGCAGAGGATGCCGTGACAGTCAAAGCGGGCTCTGGATTAGTGCCAGCGGACTGTTCCATTCCCGAGGGATCCTGACAACTCCGCGTTTGAGTTCCTCACACCCGGAGAACGTGGAGGTTTACGGGTACTGTTTAGTACAGCGCATGTCCGGACTTGTGGTTCAAAGGGTACTAAAGGCGACTGCCTGAGAGTACTCGGCCTTCGTGCTCAAGGCCAGGAGAAATATGGAGGTAAGGAGAGGGCTTAGGATAAAGTTTCACGAGAAGTACTGAAAAAGAAGTGCTGAGAGTAGCACAGTACCAGCAGCAGTAAGTTCGGGATGCTACCGGGTCTGCAGCCCAGTGGCTCCTCAGTAGTGCCCTTCAGAGTGTTCTTGAGGAAGTATATGGTTTGCTTTCAGATGAGAGTTTGCTCTCATAGCCAGTTTGTTATAGTTATTTTATTTTCCGGACCAGTAACGCTTGTTACTGACGTTTTTCTTATATATATGTAGGTGATAAGCACGAGATGGATGCGCCAGCTTGGACGGAGGAGCAATGAGGTCTTGTGCACACACACATGTTAGATTTCTGAATGTTTAATATTGTATTATTATGTTATTATATTGTGAATGACATGAGTAAATGTTTGAGCATGATGATATGATGTGAATGAAACGCTAAGACATGATAATAGAATGCAAAATATGATCAGAGTTGAGCAGTAGAAGCGTAGTGGGTTGAGACCCGAGCTTCAGAATGAATATGTTATAAATGAGATTTTGTGTGATTGTTAATGCATGCCGATATATTTGTATATATATTATTTATTTTGACAGGGTGGGCCCATAATTGCACTTTTAGGGGAGACCCTGTTAGTTTTACTTCAGAATTTTCATCGATTTTGGTCGTAATTGTGATGGTGTGAAATTTAATTTGCATGTCATTCATGTAGTACCATCTTAGGGTTTTGTGCATGCATTCGTTCATGACAGATCGTATCTTCATCTTAAGACGCCGAGATTGGATCCGCACGAGTTAGGTTCGCGTTAGCCGACCTAACCGGGGCCTGTAACATGCCGGTTCGGTTCACGAGTGTGGACCGGATTTGGGGTGTTACAGAGACTGTGGGACAGTTATTTTATATTTTAGAGAACATGATTTATTGTTATGATTTTTATTATATGTTGCAAGACTTATTTGCTGTATTTACTTAAATTCATGTTCTGGAATGTTACATTTACATTAACTATATTCTTAAGTAACACCTGGTCTGGTTCGGGTGGGTCGTTACAAGTACACTCATTTTTACGGATTTCACGAATAAGAGAGTGAGAAGTATGAAGATATATATGAATCACATTAGTACTCCTTCAAACCATGAGGTAGTGCGGTGTATGATGGTACTGTGTAATGCAACGCATTTCCTGAATATGTGGCACTAACTTAATTGTTTCTTTTGCCACTCGAGTACCGTGGTGGGTGATATGGAAGGTGTGAGGGCGTAAGCGTTGTATGTATGTATGAATATGATTATGAGCCGTGTATGCGAGCTGACAATTGCTTAAGTATGTTTGCTTACCGCCCAGTGTGAGGCAATCTTGAAGTTTCATAAGTTTCTGTGGGTAATGGAATACCCATTTGTCAGCTTGTATTAGTTATTTTTTGGACCATTAACACTCGTTATTAATGTTTTTCATATAATAAATGTAGGTGTTGCAAATCCTGAGTCAACTTTGGTGGAAAGACAGATAAACGCTACACACACTTGAGCTCAACGCAGTTATTTACTTTATTATTTTTATTTATATTTGTTGTACTTGATATACGTTTAATAATGTCTTCCATTTTTATGACACCAAGAGGGTTGTTTCGATGTATTTTATATATCGAGTCATACCGATTGACAACTTTAAACATGACTCAACTTGATCGTAACATTTTTGATTCGGTTCATAGGTAAACCGAAATTGGGGTGTTACACCTTTTATCGCTTATTTATGTATAGCATGTAGGTATATATCAGTTACCCTAGCAGCCATCTTCTCTCTAGGTCGCCTCTCTCTAGCTGCTCTCACTTCTCTCTCTCTAGATCGCCACCTATCTATTGTTGGAGATTGTGTGGATTTTGATGCAAAGTTCAAGGTTTTTTCACCAAAGAAGAGGTTAGTAATTTCCACTAAAACATGTTAATAGCATAAAGTCATGCATCATGATCATGTTTCATGTTTTGTTTTATGTTCTATGCTATCTTCATGTATGTTTACATGTTCTATGTTTGTATTACTCATTGAAACAATGTTTTAGATGTTAATTCATATTTAAATTCTCCCTAAACAAGTTTTGTTTGTAATTCTACTGATTTAACTGAGCTTTAGAATCAAGTTGTTGAAAAAGAACGAATTTAGAACATGTTCATCATTTGTTTTTCTTCTTTTCTCTAAATAAAGAATGAATTTAGAACAATGTTTTAGTTGGAATATTTTCCAGCCTTCAAGCGCTCTATTTCGTGGTGCTTAGATGCTTTGGCAATTTTTACACTTTCAAATTTTTCACAAATTTTAGATTTTTTCATCTACTCATAAATCAAATTTGATTCTTTTTCCTACCAACAAGTTTATATGATGATTCTAGACATACCCATGAAAGGTTATCATCAAATTAACTATTTTTAACAAACCAATTTACCATTGAAGTATAAATTTCTAAGAATTTACAACTAATATTGTATAAATCGTGCATGAAAGTTAATCTAACTTGAATAAATCATCTAATTATTTTATATTAAATCATTACAAACACATCAAATTATTAAATCATCTATTAAATCACTTTTATTATTTTTAATTAAGTTTTATTAAGTAATGGTCTAGCATTAGAGCTCAGTCCGGAAAACTCAATTTTCGGATTAGGGTTTTAGCCAATTTGAGTTTTGCCATGTTCGGATTAGTATCGAATCTATTCGAACGAGCTCGAGCCAGACTAATTTTTAGACCATGAGTATGAAGACTAGATGGTCATATGAGTATGTTATGGAGACTAAGTATGCCCGACATGCATATTATAATTTCAGTTATGATACAATAGAGCATTAGTTATCATTGTATACATAAGGTATACATATGATTTTTATGAATTAGTCAAGATTTTAAGCCTAGATCTAGACCATTGCAGTATTTAGTACCCGTTCGGGATTTTCTGAGTATTTCATTTGCATGAAGCATAAGAATTTTGGATGACTGAATTGTGCCCTTGTGGGCCTAACTTGATTGAGTTCAGGGTTTGAAGCTCATTTAGCCTTCTTACCTCGATTCCCTCCTATAGAGTCATTTTTAGGATTCGAGTTAGTTTTGACTTTGGACAGACTCGATCCAAACTTTTCGTCTATATAGATATTGCATATACCCATAGGTGGGCCCCACTAGGATATGAGTTATCGGAGCCGTCCACTGAACTTTGTAGCCTCACGCAACAATTTCCCATTGATTTTCTCCCATTTTCATAGATGCACCCCTAGCACACCACCGCCACTTCTGCTCGCCACCAGTGACTCGCTGCGTTGCCCCCGGTCACCGTATTAGTACGACTTTGACTACCTCGTGGCCGGCTATCAGTCCGTACCCACGATCGCCACCGGCACAGCCGCAATCTTCGCTGGAGACAACGATTTTGGTTTTGGTTTTGCCATCGCCGCCACCCATTCGGGCTATTTTCTGGGGCTAGCGAGTGTCCTCCGGCGAAGCCAACCACCCCAACAACTTCCCCTCGCTGAGATCTATGGTTTGGGACCAGCACCGACCTCTCTCGTAGCCACGATCGCCACCAGCAACATTGCCGCACCTGACGGCAATTCGCCCCTTTCCTGGCTATTTTACGGCCAGTGGCCGGACTCCACCAACCACCACCACCAACATGTTCCTCGTTGCATGGGTTGTCTATCCCGACAGGCGGCAATACTAGCCACGCTGCCGTCGGCATTTTCTAGCGACAGGCATTGAGGCCTTCTGTTCGGCCTATTTGCTCGGTTCGCGGTCCGTTTGCCCTAGGACCGTGTCCGCTTGCCGAATCTTGTTCACTAGCCTGCCAACCCATGTCCGAGTCCACTAGTCAAGTGCAGGTCTGCCTATCCAACCCAGCCCATTTTTCAATTAACCCAGACTGGGTTGGTCAGTCCATTTAGTTTGGTCTAGTTCAACTTGGTTCAGTATGGTTCAGCCCATTTTCGGGCGTTTCTCAATCGTTTTTTGTAATTTCAGAGCCCTTACATTAGTTTAGATACATAATCACATTGTTAACCATATTTATTTATTTATTCATGATTATTCATTTCTTATTATTTATATATTTGTTGACTATGATGAATGATTATGTGACTAATTATTGTTATTGATAATGTAAATATCCATAGATATTATTTTTGTTCATGTTTATTTTATTTTATTTAATTAATGGATTATTATTGATTATTTCTTACACATATTATTATTTATACGTATTTAGGCATATGTTCGTATATTTAATATTTATATTAATATTCTTCATAATTAATATATATTAGTCATTTATTTATTTATTTATCTATTGATTTATTTAATTGAATTTGTTTATTTAATTATTTATATGTGTACTAATACGAATATATATGATATTTACTCGTGTTTGACCGTGTATTTATATGACATAATAATATTATTATTTTATTATTAGTGTAATATTAATGTTTATGATTTTATTATTTATCTAAATATGTATGATTAGATTTCTTGTTTATTTATTTATTAGTTATTATTATTATGCTTCGATTTGAGTGCCACGTGTTTAATTATAGGTTTGTTAGCAATGTTTCTTTTATTAGGATGTATTGATGATATGAGCACACACCACGAACATCCATCATATAGAGATGTTAGTATTTTACTTAACAGTGGGTTTTGATGTAGGTTACGGAGTCCAAGCTCGCCGTAGATATGATGATGTGCTTAGAGTTTGAACCACAGGTCCATAGGACTCTCCTCTCTTCTTGACTCCTTGCATGTCGAGTTTAATCATGTTTTATATGTAGGATGGCATCGGTAGCGTTTTATTGCATCCCTATGATGTCGAGCCATTTAGTCATGTTTTCTATACATCGATCAAGTTGTACCGACCAACAACTTTAAACATGATTTGACTCGATCAATAATATTTCTAATTCGGTTCTTAGGTGAACCGAAGTCAGGGTATTACACAGTCGATTAATTTTCATATGTATACTTTTAATAAGTTTACATTGTTAAAATGTCCAATACGTACTGATACTTTGCCAATTTTTTATAGTTTTCGTGCACCATTTTCATGCCCTCACACAATTTTCCCTACTGATAATTAAGAAAAACAAAAAATTTTTAAAATTTCAAAATATCATAAATATAAGTAAATTCGTATGGTTGAACGGAACATGGCTAGACTCTTCCCTAGGCTTTTGGGAGGCTTGAATGGCAAATAGGAAAGGGGAGAATTAGGGGTGGAGTATATAAGCTCTTATTGAGAAAAGCCGGCTCTATTTTCATTTCTACAGAGCCTAGGAGCGGCTGTCTCATTTTGTGAACTTGGTCTCCTCATTCCTTGTTCGTTGGCTGATTTTTCATTCTTCTTAGTGGTTAGAAGGGTTCTAAGGCATAACACATCAAAAATCACAAAAGAAGATGCTAGTAACACAACTTTAACATAGTTAATTCATGTTGTTCATTGTGTGGTTTTATTATAAACATGTGTATTCATAAAAAACTATGTTGATAAATTTTTTATGCATGTACACCATGATCGAGATGATAAACTCAATCTAGGTGAAGGCGATAATTTAGAAAAACAAAAATTTTGAAAATTGCAAAATATAATAAATATCAGAAAATTCATATGATTGAACGGGTGCATTGGTTGAGGGTAGAAAGTGGCTAGCCTCTTCCCTTGGCTTTCGGGAGGCTCGAACGGCAAAGTGTAGGAAATCAAAGAATTAGGGGTGGAATATATAAGCTCTTATTGAGAAAAGCCGGTCCTATTTTCATTTCTACAATGCCTAAGAGCAGCCCTCTCATTTTGTGAACGTGGTGCTTCCTCCTTCCTCATTCCTTGGTTGCTTTTTCATTCTTCTTAGTGGTTAGAATGGTTCTATGCATAGCACATCGAAAGTTATAAAAGAAGAGGTTAGTAACACAAGTTTAATATGGTTAATTCATGTTGTTCATTGTGGGCTTTTGTTATAAAAAATTGTTTTCATGGAAAAACTATGTTTATATGAATGTTTATTGCATGTACACCGTAATTGGGATGATAAACTCAATCTAGGTGGAGGCGAATTGGGGTTAAATAACACATAAATTTTGGTTTGATGGATGTTTTGTGTTGTTTATATAATAATTGATCGTGAAGGAGAATATCGTAGAAACATGGTAAATGTAAAACCCCATTTTTGGGTTAGGGTTTTACCCTTTTTAGTTTTATCCAGTTGGGCAGTCTCGAGTCGATTCGAGCGAGATCAAGCCAAAACAATATTAAGAATATGAATATGAGGCTGAGATGGCCGTATGAGCATGTTATAGTGGCTGAATATACCATACATGCAGATGATAAGAGCATGAGTTATCAGTGTATATAGAGGTATACATAGCTGTTTGTATGTGTTAGCCAGGATTTTAGGCCTAGATCTAGGCCGTTGTAGCATTTAGTATTCGTTTGGGATTTTCTGGGTATTTCATTTCATGTAGCATAAGAATTTCGGATCACTGGATATTGCCCTTGCGGGCCCAACTTGATCGAGTTCAGGGTTCGAGGCTCATTTAGTCTTTTTGCCTCGATCCCCACCTATAGAGTTACTTTTACGACTTGAGTCACTTTAGACTTTCGACGGTCTCAATCTAAGCATTTCATCCATATGTATATTGCACATACCCATAGGTGGATCCCACTAGGCTACGAGTTGTCGAATGTCTGGATCATGCCACGTGGCATGATCTGAGCCATCCACTCAGCGTTAAATTCATGCACCCAGCTATTTTTACACCCATTTTCAAAGTTACACCCTTACGCCGCCACCACTTTGGCTTGCCACCGATGACACCCCGGCCCTCCTCTAGCCACCACATCAGTGCGGCCATGACTATCTCGCGGTTGGCTACTAGTCAGTACCCATCATCGCCACTGGAGCTACAACAATAGCCATCGGCAACGGTGTTTTTAGACTCATTTTCTGCCACCCCTGCACCCTTTCGGGCCATTTTTTGGCACCGGCGAGTGTCCATCAAGGAAGCCGACCATCCCAACGGCTTCCCCTCCCCGAGATCCACATTTTGAGGCCACCGACAACCATCACTGCGGCCGAGATTGCTGCCGCTGGCGTCGTCCCACCCGGTGGCTATCCGCCAATTTCTGGCCATTTTCCGGCCATTTTCCAGCCCACCAGCGGTGGGACTCCACCGGTCATCACTGCCATCACGTTCCCCGTCCTCTCCTCTTTTGATCATGACCGACGGTGTGAGAGATCTCTCAACTTAATCCCACATCTAATACCAACTGGGAGAAGATCTTATTTATAAGTGAGAATAGACTATAGATCTTTAACTTGGGTTAATCATTTTAAATAAATGACTTAGGCCCATTACGTTGCACTTTGGGCCGGATTGTTACAAATAGTATCAGAGCAACCTAGTTACGTGTTAGATAGTGGGCTGGACTAAGGATGTTGGCTAGGCTGCCGGTCACGGGCCAAATAAGGTCCTTGGCTGGGGTTAGCAACGGGCCAAGTGTAGGAATTTTAGGGACGAAATTTCCTAAGGTGGGTGGATTGTGAGATCCCTCAACTTAATCACACATCTAATACCTACTGGGAGAAGATCTTGTTTATAAGTGAGAATGGACTATAGATCTTTAACTTGGGTTAACCATTTTAAAGAAATGACTTAGGCCCATTACGTTGTACTTTGGGCCGGATTGTTACAGATGGCAACCTCTGCCGCACCGTTGTGGCCATATTCACCGCTGCCCTTGTTCAGCCCGTTTACCCTCCTCATCATGCCCGCGACCACCTTCCCTTGATATTGTCTACCTAGCCATGTAGAGTCCGCTAGTCCGAGCCCGAGTTCATGTCCACCCAATAACCCATCCAAATTTTTAGCTAATCCACACCAAGTTGGTTCAACACTTTCGGTTTGGTCTCGTTCAACATAGTTCAGTCTGATTTAGCCCGTTTTCGGCCGTTTTTGGACTGTTTTTTGTAATTTGAGAACTCTTACATATTTTAGATGCATATTGACATGATTTATCGTGATTGGATGTTATGATGATTTTTCTTTATTTCTTGTTTTAATTAATTAATTACTTAATTACTTAATTATTATTTATTTATTTTATTTATATGTTTATTATATATGGTGAATGTTTATATGATTATTTGTATTATTAAAATTATATTTACTTATGAATATTAGTCATATTATGTGCACCAAATTGAATATATATATATATTTATTTATTTCTTCGTTATGTGTATGTTATTGTTTATTTATATTTAATTATGTATGCTTGTATTGCATGACTATGATATTATTAATATTCATGATTAATAAGTATTAACTATTTATTTATTTACTTATTGAATTATTATATATATATATATATATTTATATGTTTACTAACACGAGTATATGTTGATATCTACTTGTGTTTATCTGTATATTTGTATAATATAATTATATTATTATTTTATGATAAGAGTATTGTTCATTTTTATGTACTTATTATTTATCTAATTATCTATGAATGCATTTCCTTTATTTATTTATTTATTATTTATTTATGGTTATTATTATATCTCGATTTGTGTGCCACATGTTTAGTTATAGATTTGTTACTATTGTTTTCTTTGTTGTGATGTGTTAATGATATGAGCACACACCACAAGCATGCATCATATAGAGTGTTAGTATTTTATTTAGTAGTGGGTTTTGATGTAGGTTTTGGAGTCCGAGCTTGCCGTAGATGTGCAGATACGTTTGAAGCTTGGACCACATGTCCGTAGGACTTTCTCTCTCTGTACTTGACTCCTTGTGTGTCGAGTTTTATAATCCCTGCAATGTCGGGTCATTTACCTGTGTTTACTACCCATGTTTAATAAAACTACCAGGATGAGATCCCTTGTTGGTTTTTGAACTTAAGCTCCTGAAATTTATGATATAAGCCTAGTTCCTAAGCCTATTATATAAGTATGCGCATTTTTATATATTTCACGAATAAGAAAATGAGCGGTATTGAGATATGTATGAATTGCACTAGTACTCCTTCAAACCATGAGGTAGTGCTGTGTATGATGGTACTACGTAATGCAGTGCATTTCTAGAATATGTGACACTAACTTAACTGTTCCTCTTGCCACTCGAGTACCATGGCGGGTGATATGGAAGGTGTGAGGGCGTAAGCGCTGTATGTATGTATGAATATGATTATGAGCCGTGCATGCGAGCCGGTAATTGCTTAAGTATGTTTGCTTACCGCCCAGTGGGAAGCTATCTGAAAGTTTTATAAGTTTTCGCGGGTGATGGAATACCCATTTGCTAGATTGTATTAGTTATTTTTCGGACCAATAACATACATTACTTACGGTTTTCATATAATATTTGTAGGTCATGCAAATCCTAAGTTGACTTTGGTGAGAGGACAATATTTACTTTCTTGCATTTATTTATATTTGATGTGTTTTGATTCTTATTTAACAATGTCTTCCATTCTCATGACACCAAGAGGGTTATTTTAATCTATATTATTGATTGAGTCTTACTGACCAACAATATTAAACATGACTCGACTCGATCGTTACATTTCTGATCCAGTTCTTAAGTGAATCGAAATTGGGGCGTTACAGTAATGATCATATCTTTTTCTTGCAAGAATGGGTCTAAACTCTAAATAATGAAGCAAATAGAGAGTAAATAAAATTTCACACAATTTAGAGTTGAATTGATGTGGTTTTTATAAAAACCCCTATTTGACCTTTAATGGTAGCTTGAGATAATAAATAACTCTAAATTGCACACAATTTAGAGTTGAGATCTTTAATGGTAGCTTGAGATTTAGACCCCATATTGTAAATAATTTGGAGGAATGTCAATTAAGGTGTTAGGTGGTTACGATCAAAATTTTGTGAATTTTGGACATTGTTTTGGCATTCAATGAATGTTTGAAAAATTGCTAAACGTTAAGAAGATTTGACTCTAAAATATGCTAGTGCCTAAATGTTCTATGTAAAGACCCGAAAAATAAAAAAATTTTCATTAGCTGGTTAAGTATGAATTACCCGGTTAAATTGAAAAGTAATTTCTAACCGGACGATTCTAGTTGAATCAGTCGAGTCGAACACATTAATTATCCATTTAACCATTTAAGTGAACCATACCATTTAAGAGGTTGAGTGAAAAGGTTAAGTGAACCGTGTTCATTACCCAATTACCCGGTTAAAGGAATTATGGTAAAAGGGTGCTTCCACAAACCCTAGCCGTCATTTATTCTTTATAAAAGGAGAAGGGGTCGTTGAACCTAGGAAATACCAATGGATGATGGGGTGTGAGAATTTAATGAAGGGGTCGTTGAACCTAGGAAATACCAATGGATGATGGGGTATGAGAATTTAATGGAGGGAATGGTTGAAGTGTATATATATGCAGGAGGAGGGAGTATTTCATCCCTCATCTCCGTCCCAGGCGACCTCCCAATTACTGTGTTAGGGTTCACGGGTCACAGTCAGACGTAATCACAAATCAGGTACGTATAATAGGTAGAACATCGTATTTTCCTTGTTGGTAGCCTAGGTCGGCCGGAGCCCAGATTCGACTACCATGCACCGAGTGCAACCGGGGTCAATGAATTGACTCAGTCCGACACTGGGTCGTGTTATGTGCGTGAATTTTGTAACGCATCGACATTATTTTGGAGTAGTGATAGCCACCAGATAAAATGGCTACGGCCGGGGTGAGTGAGGCACAGCGATTCCTCCATCGCACTGGAGTGCAGTGATAGCCGCCCCATAAAAAGGCTACGGCCGGGGTGTGCAAGGCACTGGCACTGGAGTGCAGTGATAGCCGCCCCATAAAAAGGCTACGGCCGGGGTGTGTGAGGCACTGGCACTAGAATTGGTAGTGAGAGCTTCCCCACAAACGGGGCATAGCAATCACCTGAGTGCAGTGATAGCTGCCCCACAAAAGGCTACGGCTGGGGTGTGCAAGGCATTGGCATTGGAGTGCAGTGATAGCCTCCCCATAAAAAGGCTACGGTCGGGGTGTGCGAGGCACTGGCAGTAGAATTGGTAGTGAGAGCTTCCCCATAAACGGGGCATAGCAATCACCCGAGTGCAGTGATAGCTACCCCACAAAAAGGCTACGGCCGGGGTGTGCGAGGCACTGGCACTGGAGACGGTAGTGGTAGCCTCCCCACAAAAAGGCTACGGCCGGGGTTGCGGATCACAGCGGATACCTCCTCCGCATTGTTTTGGAGTATAGCGGAATCGCTCCACCGCATATTAAAATAAACATAAGGAAATAGTGGAATGTATTTGTTTTGTTTTATCTATTATACTACTTAGTGTTGTAATCACTAACGCGGAATTGCCTCCGCAGGTGTGGAGATACGAGATTAGGTGATTGACATCTAGAGTATGGAGCAAAATAAATATGAGGACTCCTTTTTTATTTAATTGAGAAATAAGTGTGGCTGCTGGTAAACGGTCCAAGACTGTGGGATCTTTATATATGTTATTATTTATAAAAAATGTTTGACATAATTACTTTACTTTTGAGTAACACCTAGCCAGTTAGGCCCACAATATCGTGAAAAATGGCGGGTCGTTACATGAACAATGGAGATTATGACATACTAATTAACTTAGCTACCATATTCATCAAACAGCGGTGGCAAGAACAACTTCAACCGTGTCCATGCATTCCTTCCTCAAGTATTAAACATTAATGTAATCAATAATGTAACATGGTGTGATATCAGATAAAACAAATCATGGAGAACCGTAACGAATAAAATCTATATCTAAATCAGCAGATGACAAGCAAATAATATAACATGCTTCCAATGATTAATATAATATATACTACTAGAAGAAAACATGTCAATGATATGGGCTATATGCCATGTGTTTACATATTGAATAAGAGAATAATAAGAAGATGAAGAGTACCCGAAATAGAGAGAGGGAAGGAGAACAGGGACTTGAGGTCAACGAGTAGAGGGTGGTTGACCCCTCCCTATCGGATGCTTGGAGATAATTTTGGATCCCAAAAAATGTTCAAGCCAACGTCCTCTCCCCGACCATACCCAAGATATAAGCATGATTATCTCAACTAAACTATCTCCATACCTCCTTATCTCTGACCAATATAACAATAATAATATTAATACTTAATTGGTTAGCCTGAACGGTTCCACCCCATACTACCCTCTTTGGGTAGGTTTGACAGCATGGGTCACCTATGGTTTGATTTATATATATATATATAACTGTAGACCTGGGTTTTCTAGATGATGTCCACCTCATTAGGACCATAAATATGGTCTAGGTTTACCCTCGACTTCCAATTAAACCCTACGTAAACTTTTTATTTCTAGAATTTCCCTTATTGATTCTAAAAAGTAAGACGAACAAGCAAAAGTTATGATGTCATACCCATTTACCTTGTCTGGGTCATGTCTACGTGCCTAACAAACACGTTTGGCTCCACATAAGTCAACTTAACTGGTTAACATAAGTTCACAAGTGACAATGTCCCCTATGATCCTTCTTGTTTACTTTACTATTTCCATAATTTTTATTCGTTCTTTGATGTCTAACCAAACCATCGTGAACGGGACACCTTATTAATTTATTCTTCCATAAAAATTAGCTAGGTGATCAGGATAACTTATAAAATAACTTAATTGATACTTGTTTAATCTTGACTGTATTTACCAATTAACACGGTCAAATTTCCACAATTTTATCTTAAGCTGCCTCATAATCTAACTTTATATCATATCTCCTACGTCTTAACTTCAAACTGAGTGATTATTATTACATTTGAAAGCTTGAAGAGTCTAATTTTTGCCCATACAAAATTCATAATGTGGTCACACATCAAAATATGAATTTTTGAATCCAACTAGTACAAATTGTCCTATCAAAGTTTTGGGGTATTAGAAGCGAAGGATGGAGAATCAGTAATAGTGATTTTATTAGTTTTACGATATATTTTCTTGTCATAAAAACAATATATGTGGAGACTTTTTATTAGGTTCCCGATTTGGTACATTGGATTTGGATATATTATGGAGTTAGATGAAGCACATCTCATTCAAAAACTCATAACTCTAGAAACTTGACTCCAAAAATTTTTAACTTTGGAGGGTAGAAACTATGGTCTCTAAAGAATCCAAAGAGTCAAGAATCTTATTAAGCAGATTTTTGTGGTGTGAGATGACTTTACAAGTTGATGGATGATGTAGAGATTGGACAAGAAGTTTTTTTAGACAATTGATCTTGATCAAACACACGGCTCAATAGAAATTATTAAATCTAATGTCCATGAAAGATACCTCGCTCAATGGAAATAAGACGTTTATAAAATCCATTCAAAGATGATTGATCAGACATCACAAGGATGCAAGTTAATATGACATCAGACAAGGGATTGCTATGGTGAATAAACTGAACACAGTCATGTGTGAAATAAAATCCATATTTAAATTAGTAACAATCGGAGGTTAAACACATCACATTATAACTAGTAGTTAATTTAAGTGGAACCAAACATGTTTTGGATAGTCTGCCCTATTTTCATTTCTATGAAGCTTGGGCGGCCCCTCTCTTTTTGTGAACGTGGTGCTCCCTTCTATGGATAGCACACCGAAAGTCATCAAAAAAGAGGTTTGTAACACAACTTCAATATTGTTAATTCATGTGTGGTCTTCATATTCACGTTGTTCGTTATGTGGTTTTGTTATGAACATGTTTAGATAATTGTTATATGCTTGTACACCATGATTGGGATCATGAATCAATCTTGGAGGAGGCAACTTAGTGTTAAATAACATAGAAATTAATGTTTGCTGGATGTTTTGTGTTGTTTCTAGGAAAATTGATTTTGAAGAAATGAGAATATGGTAAAACTTGGTAAAGAACTAATCTTTTTCAATCAAGAATGGTTCTAAACTCTCAATAATTATGCAGATAAAGAGCATATAAAATTTTCTACAATTTGAAATTGAATTGATATAAAAACCTAGTTAAAATAGAGGAGACTTGTCCATTGTTGAGAACTTTAATGGTAACTTAAGATTTAGACATCTATATTGAAATTCTCTTAGTGGAATGCTAATTAAGGTGTTAGGAGGCCATATTTAAAATTTTGTGAATTTTGAACATTATTTAGGTCTTCAACGAATCTTGAGAAAATTTTAAAACATGAAGAAAATTCATATATGAAAAGTGCCAAAGCTTATGTTGATGATTAATATATTAATTAATGTTGTTTAATATAGTTAATGATGTAATGGTGTATTTATCTGTGATTGATGAATAAATTATTGTGTTTGAATGATGGAAAATATTCATGGCATATTATGCATACACATACATATAGACTAGTTCAAGTAGTGATGTGAATAGTTGTTTCTTTACCTAGACTAGGAGGATGTGTTGTTGAGACCTAGGCTTAACTATAAATAAATTGGGATTAGTTAACTCGATGCTGGTGTTGGGATTTACTTGATGTAATTAGTTTTACATAAATTGGGTCATACCAATAAAACTTCCGGCATCCATCCTAAGCCAATGCCGGTGTTGGGAGGCTACTGTACATGCAACAGTTATGATCATAATGTCAGGAGGTAAATTGTGGGTGGTGTGAATGGCCAGTCTCACATATCCAAAGAGTTTTACTGCAAACTCAAATAATTGCTCACAAGGATGAGTGGATGACATATATGATATATAATTTGATTAGTTAAGCTTTTTCAATGCTTGTATGTGAAAAGACTAAGGATATGGAGGAAATTATATTCGGAAATCGGTCTATATTATGATGTTAATGATTTAATTTAAAATGGTTGAGGATATATAAGAGTTTATGTCTTAAAATCAAACTCTAAATATAAATGGTTAAATGATACTAAGGACCAAGGATATGCCCGAATTCTTGTCAAGAATTTAGTTCTAATCACATAAAATAAGGATATGATAATGGTTAATTATCTTTATAATGATTTCTCTTCATATTTATGTTATTTTTATATTGTTGATATTTAATATATTGTTATACATTGAGATTTGCTTGTGATTTACCGTTATTTTTTTATTACAATTAATACATATGTAATTAGTTGACTCAACACCTATTTTAGTACTGAGCAAACAGTTTATATTGCTTACAGATAGTGGAGATTAAAGCTAAGTAATGAGATGGAGGAATCAACACTTGGAGTTTCATTTATCATTTCCATTAGTAGTGAAACTTAGTGCATGTTTTGGCAATTCGGTAGATGGAACTTGGATATGTTATTTATGATTATGGATTTGTTATTAGTATATATTGTGGATATTGACATTGATCGACACTTATATTTTAAATACTGATATGCACTCATTATACATTTTTTAGTTTCCAATTCGTTAGGTATCTCATTCAACCATATTAAGTTTCTTTCACATGCCAAAGTATTAATCATGATTCGATTAATCTCTTCGACATAGAGAAACATCGAAGGAATCATACCTAAATAGTTGACTTTTCGAGCTCCGAGATGTCTCAGTTACATGTCCTCATAGTCTAAGTAAAGGAACAACTATTCACATAACTACCTGAACTAGTCTATATATATGTGTATGCATGACATGCCATAAATATTATTCCATCATTCAAACATGATAGTTTATTAATCAATCACAAATAAACACATCATTACATCACTAACTATAATAAACAACCGTAATTAATATGTTAATCATCATATAACATTATTCAAATATCAAAAACACAAAATGTGTTCGGAGGCTAGGCACTTAGGTGGTCTATTTCAACGCATCTAGGCATTGTGTTTCAGAATGTAACGACCAGCCCTTTTTCACGATATTGTGGGCCTAACTGGCTAGGTGTTGCTCAAAAGTAAAGTAATTATGTCAAACATTTTTTATAAATAATAACATATATAAAGATCCCACAATCTTGGATCATTTCCCAGCAGCCACACTTATTTCTCAATTAAATAAAAAAAGAGTCCTCATATTTATTTTCCTCCATACTCTAGATGTCAATCACCTAATCTCGTATCTGCACACCTGCGGAGGGAATTCCGCATTAGTGATTACAACACTAAGTAGTATAATAAATAAAACAAAACAAGTACATTCCACTATTTCCTTATGTTTATTTTAATATGCGGTGGAGCGATTCCGCTATACTCCAAAACAATGCGGAGGAGGTATCCGCAGTGATCCGCACACCCTGGCCGTAGCCTTTTTTGTGGGGAGGCTATCACTACCGTCTCCAGTGCCAATGCCTCGCACACCCCGGCCGCAGCCTTTATGTGGGGTAGCTATCACTCCACTCGGGTGATTGCTATGCCCCGTTTGTGGGGAAACTCTCACTACCAATTCTAGTGCCAGTGCCTCGCATACCCCGGCCGTAGCCTTTTTATAGGGAGGCTATCACTGCACTCCAGTGCCAATGCCTTGCACACCCCGACCGTAGCCTTTTTGTGGGGCGGCTATCACTGCACTCAGGTGATTGCTATGCCCTGTTTTGTGGGGAAGCTCTCACTACCAATTCTAGTGCCAGTTCCTCACACACCCCAGCCGTAGCCTTTTTATGGGGCAGCTATCACTGCACTCCAGTGCCAGTGCCTCACACACCCCGGCCATAGCCTTTTTATGGGGTGGCTATCACTGCACTCCAGTGCGATGGAGGAATCGCTGTGCCTCACTCACTCTGGCCGTAGCCTTTTTATGGGGTGGCTATCACTACTCCAAAACAATGTCGATGCATTACAAAATTCACGCACATAACACGACCCAATGACGGACTGAGCCAATTTATTGACCCCGGTTGCACTCGATGCATGGTAGTCGAATCTGGGCTCAGGCCGACCTAGGCTACCAACAAGGAAAATACGATGTTCTACCTATTATACGTACCTGATTTGTGATTACCTCTGACTGTGACCCGTGAACCCTAATACAGTAATGGGGAGGTCGCCTGGGATAGAGATGAGGGATGAAATACTCCCTCCTCCTGCATATATATACACATCAACCATTCTCTCCATTAAATTCTCATACCCCATCATCCATTGGTATTTCCTAGGTTCAACGACCCCTTCATTAAATTCTCACACCCCATCATCCATTGGTATTTCCTAGGTTCAACGACCCCTTCTCCTTTTATAAAGAATAAATGATGGCTAGGGTTTGTGGAAGCACCCTTTTAGCATAATTCCTTTAACCGGGTAATTGGGTAATTAACACGGTTCACTTAACCTTTTAAATGGTATGGTTCACTTAAATGGTTAAATAGATAATTAATGTGTTCGACTCGACTGAGTCAACTAGAATCGTCCGATTAGATATTACTTTTCAATTTAACCGGGTAATTCATACTTAACCAGCTAATGAAAATTTTTTTCCGGGTCTTTACAGTTCATATAGCTTATTAAGGAGCCATGAACATTAGTGATAGGTGGGTTGATTTATTTCTGATGGGTTGACATAAAAATCTGTTGGTTCATTAATGATAGCCTTCATGCATGTAAAACCCCATTTTTGGATTAGGGTTTTAGCTAATTTTAATTTTTTTCTATTTAGATCAGTATCAAGTTGGTTCAAGTGAGCTTGAGCCAGACTGATTTTATGAATATAAGTATGAGGCCTAGATGGCCATGTGAGCATCCAACATGCATATGATAATTTCAATTATGACTTAGAAGAGCATAAGTTATTAGTGTAAACATGAGGTATACATATGATTTTTATGAACTAGCCTCGATTTTAGGACTAAATCTTGGCCGTTGCAGCAACGTTTAGCATCTGTTTAAGATTTTTTAGGTATTTCCTTTGCATACAGTATAGCAATTTCGGCTCTCAACCTAGCTTGATTGAGTTCAGAGTTCAAGGCACATTTAGCCTTCTTGCCAGGATTCCCGCATATAGAGTCATTTTTAAGACTCAAGTTAGTTTCGACTTTGGATGGCCTCGATCCAAGCTTTCCGTCCATATGTATCTTGCATATACCCATAGGTGGGTCCCACCAGACCACAAGTTAATGGACATTCAGATCGTGCCAAGTGGCAATATTTGAGCCATCCACATCAACCTTAGTTTTCTCCCATTTATATTTCAAATACTTTCATTGATTTTCAGATTTACACCCTTTAGCACCGCCACCAGTTCGGCTCGCCACGACAAGTTTCTGCCTCGCCCCCAGTCACCAGATCAGTATGGCCGTGACCACCTTGCAACTGGCTATCAATCCGTACTCACAATCACCAGCGGCACCACTGTAGTCGCTGCTTAGGACAATGCTTTTGCTATAAGTTTTTGCCGTTCAGTCCATTTTCTAGCACTCACAATCATCACCACCCCACCTAGTCATGATCACCACCGCCCCACGTAGTCATGCCGACTTCCTCTGACTACCACTGCCAATTTACCCGGTTCACGTTTGCTTGACCGAGTTCTCCTCCCCCTGCCTGCGTTCGCGTTCCCCTAGACCATGTCCATGTCTCGTCTCCATCAGCCTAGCCGACCCAACCCAGAGTTTATTTAACCCAAACCATGTTGACTTAGCACAGCCCAGTCTAGTTTAGCTTGGTTCGGTCCAGTTTAGCTCGGATTGAACCGTTTTGGCCGTTTTTTGACCATTTTTGGTAATTCGAGCACACATATATTACTTTAGATGCATATTCACATCATTTAGCATGATTGGATGATATGATTATTTTTCTTTATTTATTGTTTTATTTATTTATTTATTTATTTATTATTTATTTATTTTTATTTATATGTGTATCATATATGTGAATGTTTACATGATTATTTGATATTATTAATATTATATTTACTTATGAATATTAGTCTTATTATGTGTACTATATTGTATATAATTATTTATATATTTATTTGTTCGTTATGTGTATGTAATTATTTATTTGTATTTAATTATGTATTCCTATCTTGTATGACTATGATATTATTAATATTAATGATTAATGAGTATTATTTATTTATTTATTTATTTAATTATTGAATTATTATATATTTATTTATTTGTATATTTACTAACACGAGTATATGTCTCTTTTTTTCATTAAAAAAACCTGTCTTTTTCCATTTTGTATTTGTTTATGAAAGAGATAAACAAAATAAGAATTAAGGCATAAAAAATAGAAGCAGATAAAAATAAATTATTAATCAATTCAATAAGGAGAAGGGTGTCGTAATAATCTCAGTCAAACCGGAACAGGTTAACTTATGATATATGAAATACTTCACTCCTTTTTCTTTCATTTTTAACATATGACCATACAAAAGCTAAGGCAAGGATTATTCAACGTTCAAATTTCTATTTGAAAATTTGTTGGATTCTTCAATTCCAGTGTTTACAAAAATAAATTGCATTGATTCCATCAATCTAGACAATTAAATCGAATATGTGCTATTATAATTTTGACCAAGCCGCTATGGTGAAATTGGTAGACACGCTACTCATGTACTCGTGTTTGCCCTTATATTTATATAGTATTATTATGTTATTATTTTATGTTAAACTATCATTCATGTTTAAATATTTATTATTTATCTAATTATCTATGAGTGTATTTTCTTGTTTATTTATTTATTTATTATTTATATTATTATGACTCGATTTTCATGCTACATGTTTAGTTATAGGTTTGTTAGCACTGTTTTCTTTTTAGGATGTATTGATGATATGAGCACATATCACAAGCATGCATAATATAGAGAAGTAAGTATTTTACTTAGTAGTTGGCTCCGATGTAGGTTTCGGTGTCTAAGCTCGCCGTAGATGTGCAGATACGATTAGAACTTGGACCACATGTCCATAGGACTCTCCCTCTTGCTTGACTCCCCGCGTGTTGAGTTTAGTTGTGTTTTAGACATAAGACAACATCAGTGGCGTTTTATCGGATCCCTTTGACTTCGGGTCATTTAGTCGTATTTTTCTCACATGTTTAATAAAACTACAAGAATTAGACCCCTTTTGGTTTTTAAATTGATGCTCTAGAAATGTATGATGCAAGCCTCTTCCCTAAGCCTATTATATAAGTAGGCATTTTTACGGATTTCATGAATAGAAGAATGAGTGGTACAGAGATATGTATGGACCGCACTAGTACTCCTTCAAACCCTGAGGTAGTGCAGTTTATGAGGATATTACATAATGTAGCACATTTCTAAAATTTGTGGCACTAACTTAACTGTTCCTTTTGCCACTCGATTACTGTGGTGGGTGATATTGATGATGTGAGGGCGTAAGCAATGTATGTATGAATATGATTATGAGCCGTGCATGCGAGCTGGCACTTGGTTAAGCATGTTTGCTTACTGCCCAGTGTGAGGCAATCTTGAAGTTTCACAAGTTTTCGTGGGTAATGGAATACCCATTTTCCAGTTTGTATTAGTTATTTTTCGAACCAGTAACATTCCTTACTGATGTTTTAAATATAATATGTAGGTCTTGCAATCTTAAGTCGACTTTGGTGGGAGGACAAGCAAACACTACACGGATTGAGCTTAGCTCAGTTATTTACTTTTTTACTTTTATTTTTGTTCGACGTGTTTTGATGTGTATTTAACAGTGTCTTCCATTTTCATAATACCAAGAAGGTTGTTTCGATCTATTTTATCAATCGAGTCGTACTAGCTGACAACTTTAAACATGACTCGACTTGATCGCAACATTTTTTATTCAATTCTTAGGTGAACCAAAATTGGGATGTTACAATGCATATATCTATGGGTAAATTACTAAATCATAATATTTGTAGAGGTATAAAATATTATTAGGATTTGTATGATATTATTCGACTAAAGTTTTGATCTTTTAGGCTATTGATAAATGATAAACCAATTAATTAGTAAAAGAAATAAAATTAATAGAGGCATGCACTCAATTTTATTGGGCAGTAGGCCGGCTGTGGAATTAGAATTTTACTTAAATTAAAACATGATTAAAATTTGATAGTTGCTGAAATGAATATTTAGGAATTAATTGTAGGATGTTGTAGTAAATGTAAGGGGTACGATAATTATTATTTTTCTAGTCATATCGTTTTGTAGCTAGTTATGTAATATTTAAGATAGGCATTGAGAACTTTTTTTTTTACTGGGGAATAGATTAAGAGGTTGTTTATATGAGCTAGTGAACTAATTCTTGAGTTGATTTATTTAATTGTATCACTATATTTTTAATTGTGTGTTTAACCAAAATAGGTTGTATAACGTTGGTGAGTAATTAATTATCGATTGAGCAAGCTTTCTAATTAACAATTATAGATGGCGAGTATATAGTAGAATAGATTATAAAATGTTATCTATAAATATATGATGTGGGTATTGTGTCATGTTAATCAGATTACAGATTTACCTCCCAATTTTTATAATTAAGAGTATTTTCAACAGCATGTTATTACCTATTCATGAGTAGTAATATAAATATGGAACTTAATGGGGCATGGAAACATTGGCATTTTATTTCCTAAATTAATATTTATGGCAAGTGTGGAGATTAATTTGAGTAATATTAATTAAAGTTATACTAATTATTGGATTTATTAATTTGGGTTACCACAAAGCAAGTATTAATATCTAAATTGTTGTTAGCCTGGTAAGGCATTAATGTGTTATCATGCTAATAAAGTATTTATGTCATGGGTAAAATTTTAGTTAAGTGGATGGAATAAGTTATTGTGTTTTATGAAAAAATTAGTAAATATTTGGTTATAGTTATTCGATGGCGGGTTACAACTTGAATTAATTGTCATTAACATTTGGGTGGTTTAAGCTTTAATATGATTTTAAATTTATGGATTGATAAATCAATTAATTAACTTTTATCAATTTATTGCCTTTCCTTGGTGTATGATATTCTATGTGGCATTCATGGCACTAGATATCGTTGGGTAGGATATAATCTACTCCTTTTTCCTTAGACTAGAGTCTGCTTTCTGCTTTTGTTGCTCACGCATCGGTTCAATTCTGTTAAGATTTGAAGTCCGTATAACTATTTGAAATGTTGTGTATTCCTTTTTGATAACATAGTTGGCTTGAGCCTAGATTAGACCACCATGCACCGAGCGCAACTGGGATTAAGGAATTCACTTAGTTTGTTATGGTGTAACACCTCAAATCCAGTTCACGCTCGTAAACCAAACTGGCATGTTACAGGCCCCGGTTAGGTCAGTTAACCCGAACCTAATTCATGTGGATTCAATCTCGGCGTCTTAAGATGAAGATATTACTCGTTATGCATAGATGAATACACTAAATCCTAACATGATACTACATGGGTAACATGCAAACTAAATTACACACCATCACAATTATGATCAAAATCGATAAAAATTCTGAAATAAAACGGACAGAATTTCCCCTAAAAGTGCAATTAGGGTCACCCTGTCAAAATACTATATATAAACATATATGCAAACATGTATCTATATATCACGTAACTTCATTCACATAATATAATAGCATCATAAACAAAATATAATCACTCAATCGACTGACATGTGCTCAAGCGACAACAGTGCTCCTCTGTCCAAGCTGGCTCCTCCAATTCGTGATTATTACGTACATATAGTATAAAAACACGTCGGTAACAAGTGTTACTGGTCCGAAAAATAAAATAACTATAACAAGCTAGCTATGAGAGCAAACTCTCATATGAAAGAAAACATTATATACTCCACGTGAACACTCTGAAGGGCACTACTGAGGATCCACTGGGCTGCAAACCCGGTAGCATCCTAAACATAATGATCTGCTGCTGCTGATGCCGCTCTCGGCATTTTCTTACTTCATTTTCTAGTCTCAAATCCTAAGCCCTCTCCTTACCTCTATATTTCTCCTAGCCTTGAGCACGAAGGTCAAGTACTCTCAAGCAGTTGCCTTTAGTACCCTTTGAACCACAAGTCCGGACATGCACTGTACTAAATGATACCCATAAACCTCCACGATCTCCGGGTGTGAGGAACTCAAACGCGGAGTTGTTAGAATCCCTTGGGAATGGAACAATCCTCTAGCACTAATCTAGAGCCATCTTTGACTATCATAGCATTCGCTAATGGTACGTGCAGTCAGTTTCTCCTTCTCTCATCTCACTGAAAACACGAAAACTACATATATATATAGGACTGGGTAGGGATTTATATAATAGGCCCGAAGGCAACTTGTGGTGGATCTTGTTTTCGAAATCATCCTCGAGGGATCTCATCCTCAAGGGGTTATTAATCCGGAAAACTGTTCGATTGAATAGCCCGACTGAAGTGGGATCCGATAAAACACCACTTAACCTGTCCTGCAGATAATAAAATAAACATAAAATAGAAGAGCGTAAAACAAAGTCGAGTCCTACTTCGTACCTACACATCAAAACTAATTACTAACGCCCGCTAACTAAATGATGCATCAAACTCAATAAATATCAATCAACAATCAAATAATCATAAGTATGAAATAATTCTAACTAATCCTATTCATACCAATTTTACTGTGTTTTTACATCATACTCAATTAGCATGCTCATATTAACTTATCTCATTAGATCACTTATCCTCCATGAACTATCAATCACATCATGTAACTTATCACTTCATCACTTATCCTCCATGCACTATCAATCACATCATAAATCAACCCTAGCATGCTGTGCTAACAATCATCAAGTTTAAATTATCAATTCGGTGGTAATTATACCTCATGTCATCGGCAATCGGCGACGGCTAAGGTTTTGTCGCGCATCTCGGAGCTCAAATTCGATTCTCGAAGACGTCCGAAGTCGATCAGGATCGACTGGATGAGCTCTGTGGAAGATCCAGCGAATTCCATTGAATCCGGTTTTTCGGCAATTTCCGGTAGTTTTCCGGCAGGTTTCAATGCTTTCCGGCAACTTCCGGCAGTTCTTTGGCGGCAATCACCGGCGGTGTTTACTGGCTGGATAGGGGTCATATTGGGTACCATTTGAACCAGCACGGCGAGCCCGATGCATCTACGGTGTCGACATGGTCAGCAGAGGTGGCAGCTCACCGAAAAATGGTAAAAATGAGGCGGCGGTAATGGGGGACTCGATCCGACCGGCTTGGGCAGAGCTGGCCTTCGTTCCGATCGGGAAAGGTCACCAGGCGGACGATGCTGCTGAGGCGACCACCTGATCGTGACGGCAATGGTCGCCGGCGGCAAAATTGGCGATGCGACAGAAACGTAGCACTTGTAGTATTTCTGGATGTGTTTCCAGGTGAACTTCCAGGGTTACCTCCTAAGCGGGCGGTGGAGTTTGTCATTGACCTAGCACCTGGAGTATCACCAATTTCTAAAGCACCATACCTCATGGCTCCAACGGAACTCAAGGAGTTAAAGAGTCAATTAGAAGAGCTGTTGCAGGCAGGCTTCATTTGACCAAGTACTTCACCCTGGGGAGCCCCTGTTCTTTTCGTAAAGAAAAAGGATGGCTCACTTCGATTGTGTATTGACTATCGTCAGCTCAATCAAGTGATAGTCAAGAATCGGTACCCCTTACCGAGGATTGATGATTTATTTGATCAGTTGAAAACAGCCGAAATATTCTAAAAAATAGACTTGTGGTCCGGATATCATCAACAGTGGGTGAAGGAATCTGACATACAGAGAATGGCTTTCCGAACTCGATATGGGCATTATGAGTTTCTGGTTATGCCCTTTGGTCTGACAAATGCACCAACGGCCTTTATATCACTTACGAACAAGGTGTTCCATGAATACTTGGATAAGTTTATTATTGTGTTTGTGGATGACATTCTGGTTTATTCGAATAATGAGGAGGACCATGGGAAACACTTGTCCATTGCTCTTCAAGTTTTGAGGGAGAATCAATTGTTCGCCAAGTTATCAAAGTGTGACTTCTGGCTGGAGGAGGTGAAATTCCTCGGACATGTTGTCTCAAAGGCGGGAGTCGCAGTGGATCCTTCGAAAGTGAGAGCAGTTACTAATTGGCCACAACACAAGTCAGTCACAGATATCCAAAGTTTCCTTGGACTAGTAGGTTACTATCGGAAGTTCAATAAAGATTTCTCCTTGGTGGCATCGCCAATGACTAAGTTTACACGCAAGGGAGTCAAGTTCGAAGGAGTAACAAGTGTGAGGAGAGTTTCCAATCTTTGAAGAAGAGTTTAACTACTGCACCCGTTTTGACTATACCAAATGGCAATGAAGGATTCGTGGTCTTCAGTGATGCATCTCTAGTGGGGTTAGGATGTGTCCTTATGCAAGATGGTAAGGTGGTGGCTTATGCCTCTCGCCAATGGAAGATTCACGAGCAAAATTATGCGACCATGGCTTGGAACTAGCAGCAGTTGTGTTTGCTCTAAAAATTTGGAGACACTATTTGTACGGAGCTCAGTTTGAGGTTTTCACCGACCACCAAAGTTTGAAGTATATCTTCACCCAGAATGACCTTAACCTTCGACATAGGCGGTGGATAGAATACTTGAAGGACGATGATTTCCAAATTTTATACCATCCGTGAAAAGCGAACGTTGTAGCCGACGCGTTGAGTCAGAAGGGCAAGGTGGACAAGGGTCAACAGCTAGCTAGACTTCAGCTGAGGTGGTAGCAATTAACCCGGTGGAATGAATGACAAGACCTGGTTATCTCCAATGAATTGGTGGACCGAGTTAAGCTAACAGAAATGGAAGATGAGAAGCTGAATGAAATGTTGGACAAAACTCCCGACATTGTAGCAGATTCCAAGAGTGTAATCAGATTTAGAGGGAGGTTGTGTGTACCCAACAATGATGCATTAAAGCGAGATATCCTGGAGGAAGCTCATCGTTCAAGGTTCTCAATACACCCTGGTGTTACAAGGATGTACCCGAACATAAAACGAACCTATTGGTGGATTGGGATGAAGAGGGATGTGGTGGATTTTGTTTCCAAGTGTCAGACGTGCGAATTGATCAAAGCTCAACATCAACTACCAGGTGGATTATTACAATCTTTAGAGATACCTACCTGGAAATTGGAGCGTGTCACATGTGATTTTATTACTAAACTCCCAAGGACTTTGAAGAGACATGGCTCAATATGGGTGGTTGTGGACCGTTTGACTAAGGCGGCTCACTTTATCCCCACAAAATCAACAAGGACAGCGGAAAACTTAGCAGAACTGTACATAAATAACATTGTCCGGCTGCATGGAATTCCAAAGGAGATAGTCTCTAACAGAGATCCCCTATTCCCGTCACATTTTTGGGAAGTTTTCATAAAGCTATGGGGACCCAAATCAAGTTAAGTACAACATATCACCCCCAAACTGATGGTCAGAGTGAGAGGACCAATCAAACCTTGGAGGATTTGTTGAGATCTTGCATCCTCATCTGGGGAGGAGATTGGGAGAAACACTTAGCCTTGGCTGAATTCACCTATAATAACTCTTACCAAGCTAGTATAGGAATGACACTATTTGAAGCTTTCTACGGTAGGCCTTGTCGATCTCCATCATGCTGGTTGGAGTCTACAGAGGTGGTTATAGTCGGGCCACAGATGGTGAGAGAAGCAGCTGAAAAGTGCAACTCATCCAGCAAAGGCTTAAGGCAGCTCAGGATCGGCAGAAAAGTTATGCTGACACTCAAAGGATGGACTTAGAATTCAAAGTTGGGGAGTTCGTCTACCTTTAGACCTCACCTAAAAGGGAGCGATCAGATTTAGAACATCAGGGAAGTTGAAGCCAAGATTCATAGGACCATTTCCAATTTTGGATCGAATCGGAAGTTGTACATATAGATTAGCATTACCACCAAGCCTTGATGGTGTACACAATGTCTTTCATGTGTCAATGCTAAAGAAATATGTACGAGATGAGAATCACATTATCACAAATTTTGCAGATTTAGAGCTACAATCAGATTTAACCTACGAGGAAAAACCGATTCGCATCTTGGCAAGAGAAACAAAGACACTCCGTAACAAGGAGATCCCTTTGGGAAAGGTATTATGGATAAATCAGGGATTAGAAGCAGCTACATGGGAGACTGAACAGGAAATGGCCAGAAAATATCCTAGCCTGTTTATAGCATAAAACCCGTGTAATTGGTGTACCATGAACTTATACCGGAGATGTACTTAATCATTAATATCCTATTAATGCTATGATATTTCGGGGACGAAATAATTCTAAGTTGGGGAGATTGTAAAGATCCGAAAGTAATAATAATAATAATAATAACGTTCGACGCGGTGGGATCAAACGTGGGAAAATTTTAATTTTTTTCAATTAAATGGAAAAAAATCGTTAGCTGGTTAAGTATGAATTACCCGGTTAATTGAAAAGTAATTTTTAACCGGATAATTCTAGTAGAATTGGTTGAGTTGACTACACTATTTATCCATTTAACCATTTAAGTTAACCATACCATGTACCCATTTAACAGGTTAAGTGAAATGGTTAATTGAACCATGTCGATTACCCAATTACCCGGTTAAAGGAATTACAGTGAAGGGGTGCTTCCACGTACCCTAGCCGTCATTTTATTTCATTATAAAAGGAGAAGGGGAGGGCGTCATCCACATAATTTCTCTTCAGACAGACGCCGGCTTCCTCCTTCGCTCAGGTAATTTTTCTTCCTTTCCTTTCTTTTTCTTTTGTTGCATGCATACACATGTTGCATAAATCATAAACATGATAAACATAAGAATTAAATGAGAAATCAACAAGGGAAGAAGAAAACCAGGAGGACGTCCTGCTGTTTTCCAGCAGCAACCACGCCATGTTTCCTTCCATGGTGCGGGGTTGACGTGCTGGAGGTGGGAATTGCTCCCGACGGTGATGCTGGCCGGATGGAGTCACCTTGGAGGGCCAAAACAGACCGTCGAGGAGGCACGCAGGTCTGAAATCCGAGGGGAGAACAGGTCGGTGTTGGTGTGGTGGTGCAGCCATGCTGGTCGGGGGCACCGCCATGGTGGTGCTAGAGGGTCGTCGTCATGGTGGTGCTAGAGGGTTGTCGTCATGGTGGTGCAAGGGGAGCCGCCATGGGTTTGGTCGGGTGCTGTTTATGTGGCCGACTAGGGTAGTCGCCATGGGTCATGGGCTGATTATGTGACCGACATGGAGTCACCATGGTCAGGTCGGGGTTGCTGATTGGGTGGCTGGAATGGGGTCGCCAAGGACTGGTTGAGGGTTGCCATGTGGTGGCCAAGTTGGAGACGCCATAGCAGCGAATGGAGGCCGCCACGTTACTGGTTGGTCGCCATGCATGGTGAAAATACCGGCTTTCGCTGGTTGACTACAATAAAGCTGGGAGCTTTAGGGTCATTAAATGAATTGTTAAAGTAGAATGGCAACCAGGTAAATATGGGAGAACTCGATGCGGTCGAGTTAGAATATAAGGTAAATACAAAAGAATTAAGTATGGGACATGTTAATAATTAAATTATCAACTAGTTAATGGGGATTTGGATGGGGATAATTAATAATTAATTATCATCAGAATTGCTGAAAATTTAATAAGTAATGAAGACTAACATGAACTAATTACATCATTTAAAAATTGATAGTATATTAGTCATGTAGTTGCATGTAGGTTCATGCAAATAAAATTATACTAATGTATAATTTTATGCCCTCATTCAGATTAGGGTTAGCGGATTACAGTCAGACGAAATCACAAGTCAGGTACGTATAATAGGTAGAACATCGTACTTTCCTTGTTGGTAGCCTAGGTCGGCCTGAGCCCAGATTCGACCACCATGCACCGAGTGCAACCGGGGTCAAAGAATTGACTCAGTCCGACACGGGGTCATATTATGTGTGTAAATTGTGTAATGCATCGACATTGTTTTGGAGTAGTGATAGCCGCCCCATAAAAAGCTACGGCGGGGTGAGCGAGGCACAGTGATTCCTCCATCGCACTGGAGTGCAGTGATAACCTCCCTATAAAAAGGCTACGGCCAGGGTGTGTGAGGCACTGGCACTGGAGTTGGCAGTGAGAGCCTCCCCATAAAAGCTACGGCTGGGCGTGTGAGCACTCAGCACTAGAGTTGGTAGTGATAGCCTCCCGACAAAAAGGCTACGACCGGGGTGGCAAGGCAATGGCACTGGAGTGCAGTGATAGCCTCCCCATAAAAAGGCTACGGCCGGGGTGTGTGAGGCACTGGCACTAGAGTTGGCAGTGAGAGCTTCCCACAAACGGGGCATAGCAATCACCTGAGTGCAGTGATAGCTTCCCCACAAAAAGGCTACGGCCAGGGTGTGCGAGGCACTGGCACTGGAGATGGTAGTGGTAGCCTCCCCACAAAAGGGCTACGGCCGGGGTGTGCGGATCACAGCGGATACCTCCTCCGCATTGTTTTGGAGTATAGCGGAATCGCTCCACCGCATATTAAAATGAACATAGGGAAATAGTGGAATGTACTTGACTTGTTTTATCTATTATACTACTTAGTGTTGTAATCACTAACGCGGAATTGCCTCCGCAGGTGTGCAGATAAGAAATTAGGTGATTGACAACCAGAGCATGGAGCAAAATAAATATGGGGACTCCCTTTTTTATTTATTTTAGAAATAAGTGTGGCTACTGGGAAACGGTCCAAGACATGTGGGATCTTTATATATATTTTTGTTAGAAATGATAGACATATTTGCTAAATTGTGAGTAACACCTTGCCAGCTAGGCCCACAATGTTGTGAAAAATGGCGGGTCGTTACATTTATTGTGCTCCATGCTCTGGTTGTCAATCACCTAATTTCATATCTGCACACCTGCGGAGGCAATTCCACGTTAGTGATTACCACACTAAGTAGTATAATAAATAAAACAAGTCAAGTACATTCAATTATTTCCCTATGTTCATTTTAATATGCGGTGGAGCGATTCCGCTATACTCCAAAACAATGCGTAGGAGGTATCTGCTGTGATCCACACACCCTGGCCGTAGCCCTTTTGTGGGGAGGCTACCACTATCATCTCAAGTGCTAGTGCCTCGCACACCCCGGCTGTAGCCTTTTTGTGGGGAAACTATCACTGCACTCAGGTGATTGCTACGCCCCGTTTGTGGAGAAGCTGTCACTGCCAATTCTAATGTCAGTGCCTCACGCACTCCGGCCGTAGCCTTTTTATGGGGAGGCTATCACTGCACTCTAGTGCCAGTGCCTTGCACACCCCGGCCGTAGCCTTTTTATAGGAAAGCTATCACTACACTCAGGTGATTGCTACACCCCGTTTGTGAGGAAGCTCTCACTGCCAACTCTTGTGCCAGTGCCTCACTCACCCCGATCGTAGCATTTTTATGGGAAGGCTATCACTACACTCCTGTGCCAGTGCCTTGCACACCCCGGCCGTAGCCTTTTTATGGGGAGGCTATCGCTGCACTCAAGTGCGATGGAGGAATCGTTGTGCCTCGCTCACCCCGGCCGTAGCCTTTTTATGGGGTGGCTATCACTACACCAAAACAATGTCGATGCATTACACAATTTATGCACATAATATGACCCTGTGTCGGATTGAGTCAATTCTTTGACCCCGGTTGCACTCGATGTGTAACGACCCAGCCCAAAGTGCAACGTATTGGGCTAAGTCATTTCTTTAAAATGGGTACCCCGGAAGTTAAAAATCTATAGTCCATTCCCACTTATAAACAGGATCTTCTCCCAGTAGGTATTAGATGTGGGACTAAGTTGAGGGATCTCACAATTCACCCACCTTAGGAAATTTCGTCCCCGAAATGCCTATTCTTGGCCCGTTGCTAGCCCCAGCCCACGTCCTTTCTGGCCCGTGACCGGCAGCCTAGCCAATGTTTCTAGTCTTGGCCCGTTGCTAACCCTAGCCCACGACCTTTTTGGCCCGTGACCGGCAGCCTAGCCAACATCCCTAGTCCATCCCACCATCTAACACGAAACCAGGTCGGCTCTGATACCATTTATAACGACCTAGCCCAAAGTGCAACATAATGGGCTAAGTCATTTCTTTAAAATGGGTACCCCGAAAGTTACAGATCTCTAGTCCATTCCCACTTATAAACAGGATCTTCTCCCAGTAGGTATTAGATGTGGGACTAAGTTGAGGGATCTCACACGGTGCATGGTGGTCGAATTTGGGCTCAGGCCGACCTAGGCTACCAACAAGGAAAGTACGATGTTCTACCTATTATACGTACCTGACTTGTGATTTCGTCTGACTGTAATCCGCTAACCCTAATCTGAATGAGGGCATAAAATTATACATTAGTATAATTTTATTTGCATGAACCTACATGCAACTACATGACTAGTATAAGTATCCATTTTGAAGATATAAAATATATCATGTTGGACTTCATTAATTATTTAATTTCCAGTAAGTCCAATGATAATTAATTATCAATGTGATATAATCAATTAAGTCCTTTTTCTTCACATTTCCAATTAAATATCCCAAATAAGACCTTCATTTACTAGTTAATAATTTAATTATTAAGCATACTCAATACTTAATTACTAGTATTAGTATATTCTTTAACTGATTTGTATTATCCTTATTTAAGGATGTCACTAGTACAGTTATTTGTAATTTATTTTTAACTAGACCATATCGAGTCATCCTATATTTACAAAACTGCCATTCTTCTTCCCCGATGTCCTTCTCTTTCCCATACCTTCTTCTTCTTCGCACCCAAAACCAGCATGTCTTCTTTTCCTTCCACCGAATTTCAGACCCCATCTTCTATCTACCCCACTGATCCGATTTGAAAACCCCAAAGATCCAATCTTTATCCGCTGCTATCTCATGGAACTCGGACTACACCCTACATGGGGACCTTAATTTCACCATTCATGGTGGCCGACCGGCAGCCAAGGCGACCATGTCCTGCCCCATCAAGGTGACGACCAGCACCACCCCAGGTGATGACCAGTCTGCACTTTCCATGGCGGATCCACGTCTAGCCAGCAACACCACCCATGGCAACACCGACCTGTTCTCCCCTCGGATTTCAGACCTGCATGCCTCCTCGATTGTAAAGACCTGGAAAAAAAATTTCATTAGCTGGTTAAGTATGAATTACCCAGTTAAATTGAAAAGTAATTTCTAATCGGACGATTCTAGTTGAATCAGTCGAGTCGAACACATTAATTAAGTGAACCGTGTTAATTACC
>JAURVB010001008.1:0-38843 GCA_033002965.1 Piper betle
TGTTCGGCGTGCGTCGTGATTTGCAGGAGCGCAGGGGTGTGGCTTCGGGTCTCTTGTAGATATCGTCCCGCTACACGTGTAGTGGGGTTTCTGTTGCGTACTTTGAAGGGAGGCTGGTGTTTCGGGGGCGAAACACGCCGCGCGGTTTGCTGCTGGGGCGAAAAATTTTGTCCCATAGAGAGCGGCCCGTGACAGTAGGCACAATCAGAAATGAATCAATTCCATATCCCTAATGGTTGGTTCAACTAGTTTTGAGTTTAATGTGAGAGCTTAGGCACTTATTTACATGATTATCTGATTTAAGTGGAAGTATAGTTTTAAGAGGTGTCCAATGGTCGAGTTTTATACTACAATTAGATTTGATCAATGGATGTGGACGGGTTGTCCACTTAAGTGTTCGTGTAGGAGGTTTAAGGGTTGATTAGTTTGTTGAGATTAGGAGAAGGATATTCTAGTAGTAGTAGAAGCCTAAAGTATATATGGAGTGCATTATAGATGAATTGCCTTATTTACAACACAAGTTCTAGCCGCCATTTTCTCTCTAGGTCGCCTCTCTCTAGCTGCTCTCACTTCTCTCTCTAGATCACCATCTATCTGTTGTTGGAGAATGTGTGGATTTTGATGCAAAGTTCAAGGTTTTTTCACCAAAGAAGAAGTTAGTAATTTCCACTAAAACATGTTAATAGCATAAAGTAATGCATCATGATCATTTTCATGTTTTGTTTTATGTTCTATGCTATCTACACGTATGTTTACATGTTCTATGTTTGTATGACTCATTGAAACAATGTTTTATATGTTTATTCATATTTAAATTCTCCCTAAACAAGTTTTGTATGTAATTCTACTGATTTAACTGAGCTTTAGAGTCAAGTTGTTGAAAAAGAACGAATTTAGAGCATGTTCATCATTTGTGTTTCTTCTTTCCTCTAAATAAAGAATGAATTCAGAACAATGTTTTAGTTGAAATTTTTCCAATTTTCAAGCACTCTAATTCCTGGTGCTTAGATGCTCTGGCAATTTTTACACTTTCGAATTTTTCACAAATTTTAGATTTTTTCATCTACTCATAAATAAAATTTGATCCTCTTTCCTACCAACAAGTTTATATGATGATTCTAGACATACCCATGAAAGGTTATCATGAAATTAACTATTTTTAACAGACCAATTTACCATTGATGTATAAATTTCTAAGAATTTACAACTAATGTTGTATAAATCGTGCATGAAAGTTTATCTAACTTGAATAAATCATCTAATTATTTTATATTAAATCATTACAAACACATCAAATTATTAAATTATCTATTAAATCACTTTTATTATTTTTAATTAAGTTATATTAAGTAATGGTCTAGCATTAGAGCTTAGTCTGTAAAACTCAATTTTCCGGTTAGGGTTTTACCCGATTTGAGTTTTGCCTTGTTCGGATTAGTATCGAATCGGTCTCGAACAAGCTCGAACCAGACTAATTTTTAGACCATTAGTATGAGGACTAGATAGTCATATGAGTATGTTATGGAGGCTGAGTATGCCCGACATGCATATTATAATTTCAGTTATGATACAGTAGAGCATTAGTTATCGGTGTATACATAAGGTATACATATGATTTTTATGAGTTAGTCAAGATTTTAGGGTTTGAGGCTCATTTAGCATTCTTACCTTGGTTCCCTCCTATAGAGGTCATTTTTAGGATTCGAGTTAGTTTTGACTTTGGACGGACTCAATCCGAGCTTTCCGTCCATATAGATATTGCATATACCCATAGGTGGGCCCCACTAGGATACGAGTTATCGGAGCCGTCCACTCAACTTTATAGCCCCACGCAACAATTTCCAGTTGTTTTTCTACCATTTTCATAGTTGCCCCTAGCACACCACCGCCACTTTGGCTCACTGCCGGTGACTCTATGCTGCCTTAGCCCCCAGCCACTGTATTAGTACGACTTTGACTACCTCACGGCTGTCTATCAGTCCGTACCAACGATCGCCACCGGTACAGCCGCAATCTTTTCCGGAGACGACGATTTTGGTTTTGTTTTGCCACCTCAGCCACCCATTCGGGCTATTTTTCTGGCGCTGGCGAGTGTCCTCCAGCAAAGCCAACCACCCCAACAACTTCCCCTCGTTGAGATCTATGGTTTGGGGCTAGCACCGACCTCTACTGTGGCCATGATCACCACCGGCAACATTGCCGCACCCGACGGCAATCCGCCCCTTTCCCAGCTGTTTTATGGCCGGCCAGTGGTCGGACTACACCGACCACCACCACCAACATGTTCCTCGTTGTGTAGGCCGTCGATCCCGACAGGCGGCGACACTAGCCACGCCGCCGTTCGGCTTTTTCCGGCGAAGGGCATTGAGGCCTCTGTTCGGCTCGTTTGCTTGATTCGCTGGTCCGCCTGCCCAGGATCGTGTCCGCTTGCCGGATCTTGTTGACTAGCCCGCCAACCCATGTCCGAGTCCGCTAGTTAAGTGCAGGTCTGCCTATCCAACCCAACCCATTTTTCAATTAACCCAGACCAGAGCTGGTCAGTCCATTCAGTTTGGTCTGGTTTAGCTTGGTTTAGTATGGTTCAACTCGTTTTCGGCCAGTTTCTCAATCGTTTTTTGTAATTTCAGAGCCCTTATATTAGTTTAGATGCATATTCACATTGTTAACCATGTTTAGATGTTATGAGTATTTTTCTTTATTTATTAATTATTCTATTTATTTATTTATTCATGATTATTCATTTCTTATTATTTATATATTTGTTGACTATGATGAATGATTATGTGCCTCATTATTGTTATTGATAATGTAAATGTCCATAGATATTATTTTTGTTCATGTTTATTTTATTTTATTTAATTAATGGATTATTATTGATTATTTCTTACACGTATTATTATTTATACGTATTTAGGCATATGTTTGTATATTTATTATTTATATTAATATTCTTCATAATTAATTAATATTAGCCATTTATTTATTTATGTAACTATTGATTTATTTAATTGAATTTTTTTATTTAATTATTTATATGTGTACTAATATGAATATATATGCTATTTACTCGTGTTTGACCGTGTATTTATATGGCACAATAATATTATTATTTTATTATTAGTGTATTATTTATGTTATGCATTTATTATTTATCTAAATATTTATGATTAGATTTCTTGTTTATTAATTAATTATTATTATTATGCTTCGATTTGTGTGCTATGTGTTTAATTATAGGTTTGTTAGCACTGTTTCTTTTATTAAGATGTATTGATGATATGAGCACACACCATGAGCATGCATCATATAGAGATGTTAGTATTTTACTTAGTAGTGGGTTTTGATATAGGTTATGGAGTCCAAGCTCGCCGTAAATGTGACGATGTGCTTGGAGTTTGGACCACAGGTCCGTAGGACTCTCCCTCTCTTCTTGACTCCTTGCATGTCGAGTTTAATCGTGTTTTATACGTAGGACCACATCGGCAGTGTTTTATTGCATCCCTCTGATGTCGAGCCATTTAGTCGTGTTTTCTACACATTGATCGAGTCGTACCGACCAACAACTTTAAACATGATTTGACTCGATTGATAACATTTCTGATTCGGTTCTTAGGTGAACCGAAATCGAGGTATTACACAGTCGATTAATTTTCATATGTATACTTTTAATAAGTTTACCTTGTTTGAACGGATCGTGTGCCTAGTCTCTTCCCTAGGCTTTTGTGAGAGCTATGTGGGGCAAATAGGAAAGGGGAGAATTAGGGTTGGAGTATATAAGCTCTCATTGAGAAAAGCCAGCTCTATTTTCATTTCTACATAGCCTAGAAGTGGCTGTCTCATTTTGTGAACGTGGTCTCCTTGTTAGCTGTTCGTTGGCTGATTTTTCATTCTTCTTAGTGGTTAGAAGGGTTCTAAGGCATAACACATCAAAAATCACAAAAGAAGAGGCTAGTAACACAACTTTAACATAGTTAATTCATGTTGTTCATTGTGTGGTTTTATTATAAACAAGTGTATTCATAAAAAAAACTATGTTGATAAATTTTTTTATGCGTGTACACCATGATTGAGACGATAAACTCAATCTGGGTGAAGGTGATAATTTAGAACACAAAAATTTTGAAAATTGCAAAATATAATAAATATCAGAAAATTCGTATGGTTGAACGGGAGCATTGGTTGAGGGTAGAAAGTGGCCAGCCTCTTCCCTTGGCCTTTAGGAGGCTCGAACGGCAAAGTTAGGAAATCGGAGAATTAGCGGTGGAATATATAAGCTCTTATTGAGAAAAGCTGGTCCTATTTTCATTTCTACAAGGCCTAAGAGCAGCCCTCTCATTTTGTGAACGTGGTGCTCCTCCTTCCTCATTCCTTGTTTGCTTTTTGATTCTTCTTAGTGGTTAGAATGGTTGTATGCATAGCACATCGAAAGTTATAAAAGAAGAGGTTAGTAACACAAGTTTAATATGGTTAATTCATGTTGTTCATTGTGGGCTTTTGTTATAAAAATGTGTATTCATGGAAAAACAATGTTTATATGAATGTTTATTGCATGTACACCGTGATTGGGATGATAAACTCAATCTAGGTGGAGGCGAATTGGAGTTAAATAGCCCAAAAATTTTGGTTTGATGGATGTTTTGTGTTGTTTATATAATAATTAATCGTGAAAGAGAATATCGTAAAACATGGTAAATGTAAAACCCCATTTTTTGGGTTAAGGTTTTATCCTTTTTAGTTTTATCCAGTTTGGGCAGTCTCGAGTTGATTTGAGCGAGCTTGAGCCAGAACAATATTAAGAATATGAATATGAGGCTCAGATGGCCGTATGAGCATGCTACAGTGGTTGAGTATGCCCGACATGCAGATGATGAGAGCATGAGTTATCAGTGTATACAGAGGTATACATAGTTGTTTGTATGTGTTAGCCAGGATTTTAGGCCTAGATATAGGCTGTTGCAGCATTTAGTACTCGTTTGGGATTTTCTGGGTATTTCATTTGCATGCAGCATAGGAATTTTGGATCACTGGATATTGCCCCTGTGGGCCCAGCTTGATCGAGTTCAGGGTTCGAGTCCCATTTAGCCTTTTTGCCTTGATCCCCACCTATAGAGTCACTTTTATGACTTGAGTCAGTTTTGACTTGGGACGGTCTCGAATCTGAGCTTTCCGTCCATATGTATATTGCACATACCCATAGGTGGACCCCACTAGGCTACGAGTTGTCAGATGTCTGGATCATGCCACGTGGCATGATCTGAGCCATCCACTCAGAGTTAAATTCATGCACCCAGCTGTTTTTACTCCCATTTTCAGAGTTACACCCTTACGCCACCACCACTTTGGCTTGCCACCAACGACACCCTGGCCCTCCTCCAGCCACAACAACAGTACGGCCGTGACTATCTCGCGGCCAGCTACCAGTCCGTACCCATCATGGCCACCAGAGCCACCACAATAGCCACCGGTGATGGTGTTTTTAGACTCATTTTCCACCGCTGCTGCCAACCCTTTTGGGCCATTTTCCGGCGCCGGTGAGTGTCCATCGAGGAAGCCGACCATTCCCCTCCCCAAGATCCACATTTTGAGGCCACCGACGACCATCACCGTGGTGTCGCCACACCCGGCGGATATCCGCCCCCTTCTGGCCATTTTCCAGCCCACCTGCGGCGGGACTCCACCGATCTCACCGCCATCATGTTCCCCGTCCTCCCCTCTTTCGATCGACGACCGACGGTGTGAGAGATCCCTCAACTTAATCCCACACCTAATACCTACTGGGAGAAGATCCTATTTGTAAGTGAGAATGGACTATAGATCTTTAACTTGGGTTAATCATTTTAAAGAAATGACTTAGGCCCATTACTTTGCACTTTGGGCCGGATTGTTACAAATGGTATCAGAGCATCCTGGTTATGTGTTAGATGGTAGGCTGGACTAGGGACGTTGGCTAGGCTGCCGGTCACGGGCCAAAGAAGGTCATGGGCTGGGGTTAGCAACGGGCCAAATTAATCAATCAACTTAATCCCACATCTAATACCTACTAGGAGAAGATCTTGCTTATAAGTGAGAAAGGACTATAGATCTTTAACTTGGGTTAACCATTTTAAAGAAATGACTTAGGCCCATTATGTTGCACTTTGGGCCGGATTGTTATAGACGGCAACCTCTGCCACACTGCCGTGGCCGTATTCTGGCGATGGGCACCACCACCTTTGTTCAGCCCGATTACCCTCTTGGTCGTGCCCGCGTCCACCTTCACTCGACATCGTCCGCCTAGCCATGTCGAGTTTGCCAGTCCGAGCCCGAGTTCATGTCCACCTAGTAACCCAGCCCTGTTTTTTAGCTAATCCAGACCAAGTTGGTTCACCACTTTCGGTTTGGTCTAGTTCAACTTAGTTCGGTCCGAATTAGCCCGTTTTCGGCCGTTTCTAGACCGTTTTTGGTAATTCAAGAACTCTTACATTATTTTAAATGCATATTCACATGATTTAACATGATTGGATGCTATGATGATTTTTCTTTATGTCTTATTTTAATTAATTAATTACTTAATTATTAATTTTTATTTATTTATTTTTATTTATATGTTTATCATATATGATGAATGTTTATATGATTATTTGTTATTATTAACATTATATTTACTTATGAATATTAGTCATAATATGTGTGTACTAAATTGAATATATACATATATATATATATATATATATATTATTTGTTTGTTATGTGTATGTTATTGTTTATATATATTTAATTATGTATGCTTGTATTGCATGACTATGATATTATTAATATTCATGATTAATAAGTATTAACTATTTATTTATTGAATTATTATATATCTATTTATTTATTATTTATATGTTTACTAACACGAGTATATGTTGATATCTACTCGTGTTTACCTGTATATTTATATAATATAATTATATTATTATTTTATGATAAGAGTATTGTTCATGTTTATGTACTTATTATTTATCTAATTATCTATGAATGCATTTCCTTTATTTATTTATTTATTTATTATTTATTATTATTATATCTCGATTTGTGTGCCAAATGTTTAGTTATAGATTTGTTACTATTGTTTTCTTTGTTGTGATGTATTGATGGTATGAGCACACACCACAAGCATGCATCATATATAGTATTAGTATTTTATTTAGTAGTGGGTTCTGATGTAGGTTTCGGAGTCCGAGCTCGCGGTAGATGTGCAGAAACGCTTGGAGCTTGGACCACAAGTCCGTAGGACTCTCTCTCTCTCTTGCTTGACTCCTTGCGTGTCAAGTTTTATACGTATGATGGGATCGACGGAGTTTTAACGGATCCCTCCGATGTCGGGCCATTTAGCTGTGTTTTCTACGCATGTTTAATAAAACTACAAGGATGAGATCCCTTGTTGGTTTTCAAACATAAGCTCCAGAAATTTATTATATAAGCCTATTTCCTAAGCCTATTATATAAGTACTCTCATTTTTATGGATTTCACGAATAAGAGAATGAGCGGTATGAAGATATGTATGAATTACACTAGTACTCCTACGAACCATGAGGTAGTGCGTTGTATGATGGTACTGCGTAATGCAGCACATTTTCGGAATATGTGACACTAACTTAATTATTCCTCTTGCCACTCGAGTACTGTGGCGGGTGATATGGAAGGTGTGAGGGCGTAAGCGATGTATGTATGTATGAATATGATTATGAGCCATGCATGCGAGCCGGCAATTGCTTAAGTATGTTTGCTTACCGCCCAGTGGGAGGCTATCTTAAAGTTTTATAAGTTTTCGTGAGCGATGGAATACCCATTTTCTAGATTGTATTAGTTATTTTTCAGACCAATAACATTCGTTACAGACGGTTTTCATATAATATTTGTAGGTCATGCAAATCCTTAGTCGACTTTGGTGAGAGGATAGATAAACGCTACATACACTTGAGCTCAACACAGTATTTACTTTCCTGCATTTATTTATATTAGATGTGTTTTCATGCTTATTTGACAATGTCTTCCATTCTCATGACACCAAGAGGGTTATTTTGATCTATTTTATTGATTGAGTCTTACTGACCAACAATATTAAACATGACTTGACTCTATCGTAACATTTCTGATTCAGTTCTTAATTGAACCGAAATTGGGGCATTACAGTAATGATCCTATCTTTTTCTTGCAAGAATGGGTCTAAACTCTAAATAATGATGCAAATATAGAGTATATAAAATTTCACACAATTTAGAGTTGAATTGATGTCGTTTTTATAAAAACCCAGATTTGACCTTTAATGGTAGCTTGAGATAATAAATAACTCTAAATTTCACACAATATAGAGTTGAGATATTTAATGGTAGCTTGAGATAATAAATAACTCTAAATTTCACACAATATAGAGTTGAGATCTTTAATGGTAGCTTGAGATTTAGAACCCATATTGTAAATAATTTGGAGGAATGTTAATTAAGGTGTTAGGTGGTTACGATCAAAATTTCGTAAATTTTGGACATTGTTTTTGCTTTTAATGAATGTTTGAAAAATTGCTAAACATTAAGAAGATTTGACTCTGAAATATGCCTGTGCCTGAATGTTCTGAAACACAATGCCTAGATGCCCTGAAATAGACCGCCTGAGTACCTAGCCTCCGAACACATTTTGTGTTTTTGATATTTGAATAATGTTATATGATGATTAACATATTAATTAAGGTTGTTTATTATAGTTAGTGATGTAATGATGTGTTTATTTGTGATTGATGAATAAACTATCATGTTTGAACGATGGAATAATATTTATGGCATGTCATGCATACACATATATATAGACTATTTCAGGTAGTTATGTGAATAGTTGTTCCTTTACTTAGACTAAGAGGACATGTAGCTGAGACATCTCGGAGCTCGGAAAGTCAACTATTCAGGTATGATTCCTTCGATGTTTCACTACGTCGAAGTGATTAATCGAATCATGATTAATACTTTGGCATGTGAAAGAAACTTAATATGGTTGAGTGAGATACCTAACGAAATGGAAACTAAAAAATGTATAATGAGTGCATAACAGTATTTAAAATATAAGTGTTGATCAATGTCAATATCCACAATATATACTAATAACAAATCCATAATCATAAATAACATATCCAAGTTCCATCTACCGAATTGCCAAAACATGCACTAAGTTTCACTACTAATGGAAATGATAAACGGAACTCCAAGTGTTGATTCCTTCATCTCATTACTTAGCTTTAATCTCCACTATCTGTAAGCAATATAAACTGTTTGCTCAGTACTAAAATAGGTGTTGAGTCAACTAATTACATATGTATTAATTGTAATAAAAAAATAACGGTAAATCACAAGCAAATCTCAATATATAACAATATATTAAATATCAACAATATAAAAATAACATAAATATGAAGAGAAATCATTATAAAGATAATTAACCATTATCATATCCTTATTTTATGTGATTAGAACTAAATTCTTGACAAGAATTCGGGCATATCCTTGGTCCTTAGTATCATTTAACCATTTATATTTAGAGTTTGATTTTAAGACATAAACTCTTATATATCCTCAACCATTTTAAGTTAAATCATTAACATCATAATATAGACTGATTTCCGAATATAATTTCCTCCATATCCTTAGTCTTTTCACAAACAAGCATTGAAAAAGCTTAACTAATCAAATTATATATCATATATGTCATCCACTCATCCTTGTGAGCAATTATTTGAGTTTGCAGTAAAACTCTTTGGATATGTGAGACTGGCCGATTCACACCACCCACAATTTACCTCCTGACATTATGATCATAACTGTTGCATGTACAGTAGCCTCCCAACACCGGCATTGGCTTAGGATGGATGCCGGAAGTTTTATTGGTATGACCCAATTTATGTAAAACTAATTACATCAAGTAAATCCCAACACCAGCATCGAGTTAACTAATCCCAATTTATTTATAGTTAAGCCTAGGTCTCAACAACACATCCTCCTAGTCTAGGTAAAGAAACAACTATTCACATCACTACTTGAACTAGTCTATATGTATGTGTATGCATAATATGCCATGAATATTTTCCATCATTCAAACACAATAATTTATTCATCAATCACAGATAAATACACCATTACATCATTAACTATATTAAACAACATTAATTAATATATTAATCATCAACATATAAGCTTTGGGCACTATTTGCATCATATGAATTTTCTTCATGTTTTAAAATTTTCTCAAGATTCGTTGAAGACCTAAATAATGTCCAAAATTCACAAAATTTTAAATATGGCCTCCTAACACCTTAATTAGCATTCCACTAAGAGAATTTCAATATAGATGTCTAAATCTTAAGTTACCATTAAAGTTCTCAACAATGGACAAGTCTCCTCTATTTTAACTAGGTTTTTATAATCAATTCAATTTCAAATTGTAGAAAATTTTATATGCTCTTTATCTGCATAATTATTGAGAGTTTAGAACCATTCTTGATTGAAAAAGATTGGTTCTTTACCAAGTTTTACCATATTCTCATTTCTTCAAAATCAATTTTCCTAGAAACAACACAAAACATCCAGCAAACGTTAATTTCTATGTTATTTAACACTAAGTTGCCTCCTCCAAGATTGAGTTCATGATCCCAATCATGGTGTACAAGCATATAACAATTATCTAAACATGTTCATAACAAAACCACATAACGAACAACGTGAATATGAAGACCATGCATGAATTAACAATATTGAAGTTGTGTTACAAACCTCTTTTTTTGATGACTTTCGGTGTGCTATGCCATAGAAGGGAGCACCACGTTCACAAAAAGAGAGGGGCCACCCAAGCTTCATAGAAATGAAAATAGGGCAGACTATCCAAAACATGTTTGGTTCCACTTAAATTAACTACTAGTTATAATGTGATGTGTTTAACCTCCAATTGTTACTAATTTAAATATGGATTTTATTTCACACATGACTGTGTTCAGTTTATTCACCATAGCAATCCCTTGTCTGATGTCATATTAACTTGCATCCTTGTGATGTCTGATCAATCATCTTTGAATGGATTTTATAAACGTCTTATTGCCATTGAGCGAAGGTATCTTTCATGGACATTAGATTTAATAATTTCTATTGAGCCGTGTGTTTGATCAAGATCAATTGTCTAAAAGAAACTTCTTGTCCAATCTCTACATCATCCATCAACTTGTAAAGTCATCTCACACCACAAAAATCTGCTTAATAAGATTCTTGACTCTTTGGATTCTTTAGAGAGCATAGTTTCTACCCTCCAAAGTTAAAAATTTTTGGAGTCAAGTTTCTAGAGTTATGAGTTTTTGAATGGGATGTGCTTCATCTAACTCCATAATATATCCAAATCCAATGTACCAAATCAGGAACCTAATAAAAAGTCTCCACATATATTGTTTTTATGACAAGAAAATATATCGTAAAACTAATAAAATCACTATTACTGATTCTCCATCCTTCGCTTCTAATACCCCAAAACTTTGATAGGACAATTTGTACTAGTTGGATTCAAAAATTCATATTTTGATGTGTGACCACATTATGAATTTTGTATGGGCAAAAATTAGACTCTTCAAGCTTTCAAATGTAATAATAATCACTCAGTTTGAAGTTAAGACGTAGGAGATATGATATAAAGTTAGATTATGAGGCAGCTTAAGATAAAATTGTGGAAATTTGACCGTGTTAATTGGTAAATACAGTCAAGATTAAACAAGTATCAATTAAGTTATTTTATAAGTTATCCTGATCACCTAGCTAATTTTTATGGAAGAATAAATTAATAAGGTGTCCCGTTCACGATGGTTTGGTTAGACATCAAAGAACGAATAAAAATTATGGAAATAGTAAAGTAAACAAGAAGGATCATAGGGGACATTGTCACTTGTGAACTTATGTTAACCAGTTAAGTTGACTTATGTGGAGCCAAACGTGTTTGTTAGGCACGTAGACATGACCCAGACAAGGTAAATGGGTATGACATCATAACTTTTGCTTGTTCGTCTTACTTTTTAGAATCAATAAGGGAAATTCTAGAAATAAAAAGTTTACGTAGGGTTTAATTGGAAGTCGAGGGTAAACCTAGACCATATTTATGGTCCTAATGAGGTGGACATCATCTAGAAAACCCAGGTCTACAGTTATATGTATATATATATATATATATATATATATATATATATATATATAAATCAAACCATAGGTGACCCATGCTGTCAAACCTACCCAAAGAGGGTAGCATGGGGTGGAACCGTTCAGGCTAACCAATTAAGTATTAATATTATTATTGTTATATTGGTCAGAGATAAGGAGGTATGGAGATAGTTTAGTTGAGATAATCATGCTTATATCTTGGGTATGGTCGGGGAGAGGACGTTGGCTTGAACATTTTTTGGGATCCAAAATTATCTCCAAGCATCCGATAGGGAGGGGTCAACCACCCTCTACTCGTTGACCTCAAGTTCCTGTTCTCCTTCCCTCTCTCTATTTCCGGTACTCTTCATCTTCTTATTATTCTCTTATTCAATATGTAACACAACATGGCATATAGCCCATATCATTGACATGTTTTCTTCTAGTAGTATATATTATATTAATCATTGGAAGCATGTTATATTATTTGCTTGTCATCTGCTGATTTAGATATAGATTTTATTCGTTATGGTTCTCCATGATTTGTTTTATCTGATATCACACCATGTTACATTATTGATTACATTAATGTTTAATACTTGAGGAAGGCATGCATGGGCACGGTTGAAGTTGTTCTTGCCACCGCTGTTTGATGAACATGGTAGCTAAGTTAATTAGTATGTCATAATCTCCATTGTTCATGTAGCTTATTAAGGAGCCATGAACATTAGTGATAGGTGGGTTGATTTATTTCTGATGGTTTAACATAAAATCTGTTGGTTCATTAGTGATAGCCGTCATGCATGTAAAACCCCATTTTTGGGTTAGGGTTTTACCCGATTTGAATTTTGCCCGGTTCAAGTTCAGTATCGAGTTGGTTCAAGTGAGCTCGAGCCAGACTGATTTTAAGAATATAAGTATGAGGCCTAGATGGCCATGTGAGCATGTTATGGAGGCTGAGTATGCCTGACATGCATATGATAATTTCAATTATGACATAGTAGAGCATAAGTTATTAGTATATACAATGAGGTATACATATGATTTTTATGACCTAGCCTCGATTTTAGGCCTAAATCTAGGCCATTGTAGCAACGTTTAGCATCTGTTTGGGATTTTTTAGGTATTTCCTTTGCATACAGTATAGCAATTTCAATTGTGGACCTAGCTTGATTGAGTTCAGGGTTCAAGGCACGTTTAGCCTTCTTGCCACGATTCCTGCATATAGAGTCATTTTTAGGACTCGAGTCAGTTTCGACTTTGGATGGCCTCGATCCGAGCTTTCCATCCATATGTATCTTGCATATACCCATAGGTGGATCCCACCAGACCACAAGTTATTGACCGTTCAGATCGTGCCACATGGCAATATCTGAGCTGTCCACATCAACCTTAGTTTTTTCCCATTTATATTTCAAACACTTTCATTGATTTTCAGATTTACACCCCTTAGCACTGCCACCACTTCGGCTTGCTGCGGCGAGTTTCTGCCTCACCCCCAATCACCAGATCAGTATGGCCGTGACCACCTCGCGACCGGCTACCACTCCGTACTCACGATGACCATCGGCGCCACTGTAGTCACTGCCCGGGACAATGTTTTTGCTGTAAGTTTTCGCCGCTGCTGCCGCCACCTGTTCAGTCCATTTTCTGGCATGGCAAGTGTCCCCCGGCAAAGCCAACCACCCCGACAGCTTCCCCTCACCAAGATCTACAGTTTGGGATTGACACTGACCTCCACTGTGGTAGGGATTGCCACCGGCTATGTGCACTTCCATGGCGGCATTTTTGGTCATTTCTCGACCGTTTTTGGGCCCGCCACCGGCCGAACATCTCTGACCATCAGGCCATATTGATTCATCTCATCAAGGCCGACATTTTGAGACCACCCACGACCATCAGCGATCCACCCCCTTTCTTGCTATTTCAGGCTAGCCAATGGACGGACTCCGCTGATTGTTACCACACGCAGCTCCGCCTACACACCCTCTGCCAATCTAGACCGGCGGCGACACTAGCCACGCCGGCATCGGCGTTTTCCGGTGATGGGCACTACCGCCCCACGTAGTCATGCCGATTTTTGCTGACTACCACTGCCAATTTACCCGGTTCACATTTGCCTGACCAAGTTCATGTCTGCCTACTCACATTCGCATTTGCCTAGTCATGCCTGAGTCTGCCACACCATTTCCATGTCCCGTGTTCATCATCCTAGCCGACCCAACCCAGAGTTTATTTAACCCAAACCATGTTGACTTAGGACAATCCGGTCTAGTTCAACTTGGTTTGGTCCAATTCAACTCGGATTGAGCCCATTTTTTGCCATTTTTCGACCATTTTTTGTAATTCGAGCACACATATATTACTTTAGATGCATATTTACATTATTTAGCATGATTGGATGATATGATTATTTTTCTTTACTTATTGTTTTATTTATTTATTTATTCATTATTATTTATTTATTTTTATTTATGTGTATCATATATGAAAAATGTTTACATGAATATTTGATATTATTAATATTATATTTACTTATGAATATTAGTCTTATTATATTTACTAAATTGTATATTTATTTACTTATTTATTTGTTCGTTTTGTGTATGATATTTTTTATTTATATTTAATTATGTATTTCTGTATTGTATGACTATGATATTATTAATATTAATGATTAATGAGTATTATTTATTTATTTGTTGAATTATTTATTTATTTATTTATTTATATGTTTACTAACACGAGTACATGTCTCTTTTTTTCATTAAAAAAATTTGTCGTTCTTTTACCATTTTGTATTTGTTTATGAAAGTGATAAATAAAATAAGAATTAAGGCATAAAAAATAGAAGTAGAAAAAAGTAAATTCTTAATTCGATTCAATAAGGAGAAGGGTGTCGTAATAATCTCAGTCTAACCGGAACGGGTTAACTTATGATATGTGAAATACTTCACTCCTTTTTCTTTCGTTTTTAACATAAGACCATACAAAAGCTAAGGCAAGGATTATTCAACGTTCAAATTTATATTTGAAAATTTGTTGGATTCATCAATTCAAATGTTTACAAAAATAAATTGCATTGATTCCATCAATCTAGACAATTAAATCGAATATGTGCTATTATAATTTTGACCAAGCCGCTATGGTGAAATTGGTAGACATGCTGCTCATTTACTCGTGTTTACCCTTATATTTATATAGTATGATTATATTATTATTTTATGATTAAACTACCATTCATGTTTATTTGTTTATTTTTATCTAGTTATCTATGAATGTATTTTCTTGTTTATTTATTTATTTGTTATTTATATTATTATGACTCGATTTTCGTGCCACATGTTTAGTTATAAGTTTGTTAGCATTGTTTTCTTTATTAGGATGTATTGATGATATGAGCACACACCATAAGCATGCATAATATAGAGGAGTTAGTATTTTACTTAGTAGTGGCTCTGATGTAGGTTTCGGTGTCCGAGCTCACCGTAGATGTGTAGATATGATTGGAGTTTGGACCACATGTCTATAGGACTCTCCCTCTCTACTTGACTCCCCGCGTGTTGAGTTTACCTGTGTTTTAGATATAAGACGACATCAGTGGCATTTTATCGGATCCCTTCGACTTCGGGTCATTTAGCCTTATTTTTTTCACATGTTTAATAAAACTACAAGAATGAGATCCCTTGTTCATTTTCGAACTGAAGCTCTCAAAATGTATGATACAAGCCTCTTCACTAAGCTTATTATATAAGTATGCATTTTTACAGATTTTACGAATAGAAGAATGAGTGGTACGGAGATATATATGGACCACACTAGTACTCCTTCAAACCCTGAGGTAGTGCGGTGTATGAGGCTATAGCATAATGCAGCACATTTCAAAAATTTATGGTACTAACTTAATTGTTCTTTTTCCACTCGAGTACTATGGTGGGTAATATGGAAGATGTGAGGGCATAAGCGAGGTATGTATGAATATGATTATGAGTTGTGCATGCGAGTTGGCACTTGTTTAAGTATGTTTGGTTACTACCCAGTGTGAGGCAATCTTGCAGTTTCATAAGTTTTCGTGGGTAATAGAATACCCATTTCCAGTTTGTATTAATTATTTTTCAGACCAGTAACATTCGTTACTGACGTTTTTAATATAATATATGTAGGTCTTGCAATCTTAAGTCGACTTTGGTAGGAGGATAGATAAACGCTACATGTACTTGAGCTCAACGCAATTATTTACTTTTTTACTTTTATTTTTGTTCGACGTGTCAGAGTTCCAGATCATGCCACGTGGAAAGATCTGGGCCATCCACTCAACCCTATCTTCCACCCAATTATCTTTAAGAGATTTTTCATGATTTTCAAACTTTCACACCATTACTGCCGCTACCATTTTGGCTCGTCGCCGACTAGACCCTGGTTCTCCTCTAGCCACCAGATTAGTATGGCCGTAACCACCTCATGGCCGGCTATCGGTCCGTACCCACCGTCACCATTGGCGCAGCCAAAGTTGCCGTCGGCGACTGAGTTTTTATCACTGTTCATCATCGTTGTTGCCACCGTTTGAGTCTTTTTTCAGCGCCGGTGAGGTACTTGCGGCCAATCCGATCACCCACACAGTTTCCCCTTGCCGAGATCTTCCCTTTGAGACCAACATCAACCTCCACCATGGCCACGATTGTTGCCGACGACATCGCTGGACCCGACGGCAAAGCTGCCACTTCTCGACTGTGTTTTGGCCAGCCAATGGCCGAACTTCACCGATCATCACCACTAGCACCTTCGCCATCATGCCCCCCGTCGATCCCAACCAACGGTGACCCCAGCCGTGCCACCATCGGCATTTTCCGGTGACCGGCACTTGTCGCCCCATCCAGGCTATTTGCCTGTGATCGTGTCTGCCTCCTGCATTCGCGTCTGCTTGATCGAGTATTGTTCATCCGTTTGTGTCCTTGGTCATGCCCGAGCTCGTGTCTGCATGCAGCTACCTTGCCAATAGTGTTCATTGACTCAGCGGAGTTGACTTGGTCGACTTGCATGGGTTGACTCAGTTCCCCATTTCAGCCCTATTTGATCCATTTTTTGACCATTTTTAGTAATTCGAAAACCCTTACATTACTTTATACACATAATCAAATTATTTTGCATTATTTGATATTATAAGTGTCTTTATTTATTTATTTATTCATTATTCATTATTTATTTTTAGTAATATGTTTATCATATATGATGCTCACATGATTATTTGTTATTATTAATACTATATTTACTTATTAATGTTAGTCTTTTATGTTTACTAAATTGTATATATATATATATATATATATATATATATATTTATGTACTTGTTCGTTGTGTATATGTTATTATTTAATTATATTTAATTACGTATTCTCTAATGATGACTATGATATTATTATTATTCATGGTTAATTAAAATTAAATAGTTGTTTATTTATTTATTTGTAGAATGATTATGTATTTATTTATTTAATTGTTTATATGGCTACGAACACAAGTATATATAATATTTACTCATGTTTAGCCATTTACGTATATAGTATATGATATTATTATTTTATGATTAGAGTACTGATTGTTTTTATGTATTTATTATCTATTTATTTATTCATGATTGTATTTATTTATTTATTTATTTATTATTTATAATTAGTTATTTATTTATTATGTTTTGATTTACGTGTTGTGTGTTTAGCGGTTTATTTATTTAGTATAGTCTTTTTATTAGGATGTATTGATGATGTGAGTACACACCACAAGCATCCATCATATAGAGATGTCAGCATATTCTTACCAGTGGGTTTCGCTGTAGGTTACGGAGTTTGAGCTAGCCGTAGATGTGTCGATGTGCTTCGAGCTTGGACCATAGGTCCGTAGAACTCTCCTCTCTCTCCTTGCTCCTTGCGTGTCGAGTTTAATCATATTTTATACATAGGGCGACATCGGCGGTGTTTTATCGGATCCCTCCGAAGTCAGGCTATTTAGTCGTGTTTTATACACATGTTTAACAAAACTACTAGGATGAGATCCCTTGTTTGTTTTCAAACTTCATCTTTAGAAATTTATGATACAAACCTCTTTCCTAAGCCTATTATATAAGTACGCACATTTTTACGGATTTCACGAAAAAGAGAATGACTGGTACGGAGATATTTATGGACCGCACTAGTACTCCTTCAAACCCTGAGGTAGTCTGGTGTATGAGGGTATTGTGTAATGCAACACATTTCCATATTTGTGGCACTAACATAACTGTTCTTTTTGCCACTAACATAATTTGTGAGGGCGTAAGTGTTGTATGCATGAATATGATTATGAGCTACGCATGCGAGCCGACATTTATTTAAGTATGTTTGCTTATTGCCCGGTGTGAGGCAATTTTGAAGTTTCATAAGTTTTCGTGGGTAATGGAATACCCATTTCTCAGATTGTATTAGTTATTTTTAAGACCAGTAACATTGTTACTAACGTTTTTATATAATATATGTTGATCTTGTAAATCTTGAGTCAATTTTGTTGGAAGGACAGATAAATGCTTCACACACTTGAGCTCGTCAGAATTATTTCTTGCTTCCTTTTATTTATATTTGATGTGTTTTGACGTATATTAAACAATGTATTCCATTCTTATGACACCAAGAAAGTTGTTTCAATCTATTATATCGATCGAGTCTTATTAACCAACAACTTTAAACATGACTCGACTTGATCGTAATATTTCTGATTCTGTTCTTAGGTGAACCGAAATTGGGGTGTTACATTTTATGCTAGGTTTTTAAGATTAAAATAAGCAAATCAATATTTTTGTGTGTGTTTTGTTGAATTGAGGTTAATCAAGTTTGCTTATTGTATTTATTGCATGTGTAAGTAGATGGCTCAAAACTATCTATTGGTGCTTAGTGAACATTTTTTTGATTGATCACAGGTCAGATGTGGCAGGTTATGGACAACATAGTGGCAAGAGAATTAGCCTTAGGGCTTTATTTGTTACAACTTAGTTGAGACCTGTCCAGAATCTATGTTTTATTTGTTGGACATCATCTATATGAATTTTTGGCTGTTATTAGTGTTGTTTATAGTATCAAATGAATGGTTGGCTTATATTATATCTGCTGTTATTTTTATGTGATTGATTTACTTGTATTTAAATTATGCATGCAGACTTGGTGTATTCCTTGGCAACAGCCTTGTCTTCTAGGTTTTATGCATGTTACAAAAGCATCATTACAAGTAATGGCCTGGCCTAATTAGTACAAACAGATGGATTGAGTCATCTTTTCAAAAGTGATTAATTAAGTTAACAATCCTAAGCATATCCCTACAAAACATAACTTTTAGGGGATGTTGCATTTCACCTATCTTAAGTAAATACCGACCTCAGAATTCCTTTCTTTTGATATACCAACATCCATCCAACATGGTCTTGGGTTAACTCTGATACCATCTTCAATGGCCTAGTCAAGTTAGTATAACCTGATGAGCTTAGTCATCTTTTTAAAAATTATTAATTAAGTTAAAAACTGTAACGACCTACCCTAACCGGCCTGGGTGTTACTTAAAAAGTTAAATGTTGTAAACATACTATTCATGAAGATGAATCATAACACGTTAAATAAGTCTACAAATTTATAAATCATAAAAATAAATCATGTTCTAATAGCATGTGACAATACATAAAAATAAAGTCCCACAGTCTTTGACCGTTTCCCATAGCCACATTCATAACACAAGAGAATAAAAGGAAGTCTAGTTTATTATCAATTCACCAAACCTTAGTTGGTAAGAGATCCATCAACCACACTTTTAATCCTCAGTCCAAAGCTGCTCACCTGCGGAGGCAATTCCGCGATAGTGATATAGCCACTAACTCGCATAATTAAAGGAAACAAGTCAATATAATCCCCGTTATCATTTCTCGAGACTTTTAGTTGTTATGAGCCTATGTCGAGCTCTTAATAAGTTGGGAGGGGTGGCCACCCATCCAACTCCAATCCCATGCATGCACACACACGCTATGTGGCCCACAACCTGTAATTACTGATATTTACCATTGACTCACCCTCTCAGTATCACAAGTGCATAATGACCCTCTCGACAGCGACCCCCTCTACATCTTCCATATTATTCCTAGCCTTGAGCATGAGGACCGAGCACTCTCAGGCAATCGCTTTTAGTACCCTTTGAACCACAAGTCTAGACATGCATTGCATTGCAGTACTCGTAAACCTCCACACTTCTCCGGGTTTGAGGAACTCAAAGGTGGAGTTGTCTGGATCCTTCGGGAGCGAAGTGGGTTCTCCCCAGCTCCAGAGCCCGCACTTCCGTGCACACGCCCTATCTGAAGGCATGGCCGTCAGTAACCCTCATTCCATCTCTCACCAAAAATGCGAAAACTATACATATATAGGCCTGGGTTGGGATTTATACAATAGGCCCAAAGGCAACTTGTGGTGGATCTTAATTTCAAAAACTGACTCGAGGGATCTCATCCGCGAGGGTTATTAATCCGAACAAAATTGTTGGTTAAATGGGATCTGTTAAAATGCCACTTAACTTGTCCTATACATGATAAATCAAATACACAACAGAATAGCGTAAAATAGAGAACGAGTCCTAAACGGACCTGGTAGAAGCTCCAAGCGTGTCCTCGTGCCTAGGCAGCGAGCTCCTACTCCGTACGTACACATTGAAACTAAATACTAATGCCCGCTCATGATGCTGTGAGATCCCTCAACTTAGTCCCACATCTAATACCTACTGGGAGAATATCCTGTTTATATGTGGGAATGGACTAGAGATCTTTAACTTCCGGGGTACCCATTTTAAAGAAATGACTTAGCCCATTACGTTGCACTTTGGGCTGGGTCGTTACAAATGGTATCAGAGCCGACCTGGTTCCGTGTTAGATGGTGGGATGGACTAGGGACGTTGGCTAGGCTGCCGGTCACGGGCCAAAAAGGTCGTGGGCTGGGGTTAGCAACGGGCCAAGACTAGAAACGTTGGCTAGGCTACCGGTCACGGGCCAAAAAGGACGTGGGTTGGGGCTAGCAACGGGCCAAGAATAGGCATTTCGGGGACGAAATTTCCTAAGGTGGGTGGATTGTGAGAGCCCTCAACTTAGTCCCACATCTAATACCTACTGGGAGAAGATCCTATTTATAAGTGCAAATGGACTATAGATCTTTAACTTTCGGGGTACCCATTTTAAAGAAATGACTTAGCCCATTACGTTGCACTTTGGGCTGGGTCATTACAAATGGTATTAGAGCTGATCTGGTTCTATGTTAGATGGTGGGATGGACTAGGTACGTTGGCTAGGCTGCCGGTCATGGGCCGAAAAAGTCGTGGCCTGGGGTTAGCAACGGGCCAAGACTAGAAACGTTGGCTAGGCTGCCGGTCACAGGCTAGAAAGGTAATGGGCTGGGGCTAGCAACGGGCCAAGAATAGGCATTTCGGGGACGAAATTTCCTAAGGTGGGTGGATTGTGAAATCCCTCGACTTAGCCCACATCTAATACCTACTGGGAGAAGATCCTGTTTATAAGTGGGAATAGACTATAGATCTTTAACTTTCGGGGTACCCATTTTAAAGAAATGAATTAGCCCATTATGTTGCACTTTGGGCTGGGTCGTTATAGATGCAGTCATACATCCTATATCACACATACATCCATCACGCATTAATCAACACACATTAACCTATATCAATTCTAGCAAGTCTACTTAGGCAAGTTTGAATTAGATCATGATCATGACCTAGTTACCCTAATTAGTTTCTTAGCCTCCATGTTTAACACCACTCAATCAAACAAATTTCATATTTTATCCTTAATCAATTCTACATTTATATATATAATTATAACATGCAATTCACCAATCCTAGCATGCAATTCAAATAATCAATACTTTTAAATAATTAAGTTAAAATAAATTATACCTAGTGGGATTCGTGGCTCGAATTTGGCACCCTATGGCGTCCGAAGTTCGATAGAGTTTGATTGGAGGGATTCGGCAGAAGATCAGGTGATTTCCGACGAATTTTGGTGAATCCAATTTTCTGGAAACTTCCGATGTTTTTCTGGGAACTGTCCCAACAGCTTTCTGGCGACTGTTGCGGCGGGGCAATCGGGGTAGGGGTTAGCACCGGCTCGGTGAGCTCGTCCCAATGGTGGTGACAGCAAGGACGACCGTGGCGGCGATGACCAGTGGCGGCATCGAGTTCAGTCGGGGCAGTCGATCGTTCTAATCAGGCCCATAGCCGGCTTCAATAGCAGTGCTAGGTAAGGGGGAAATGTTGGGGAGGTCAAGGGGGTGGTCATCGGGGTCACGGTGGCGGCGGCGCGGCCTGGACGGCGGCGAATCGACAAGGGGAGGGTCGCAGCTTGTGGGGCGATTCTGGCGTCGAGACGGTGGCTGGGGTTGGTCGGGGAAGCACGAGCGACGACACGGAAAGGCGGGGCGGCATTGATCGGTGGCCGTGTGGCGTCGGTACACATGTAACCTGTAACACATTTTCCATCTTAATCAATGAAGGGTTAGCTCTGATACCATTATTGTAACACCCCGTTTTGGCTCACCCATGAACTGACTCGGAAATGTCACTGGTGACCGAACTGTTCGCTAATCTACTGGGTTTGGTTAAGCTGACCCGGATCTGTTCTCGGCATCTGAAGATGGGTATGCAACCATGAACTGAATGAATGGGAACAATTGGATTCTAACACAGTCCTACATGCATGCCATGACGTGCAAGTAAAACAAAACCATGCAACAAGCAAGAAATTTAAATAAAAATTTATTAATTTTTACGGAAAAACGAAGGAAATCTCCCCTAAAAGTGCAATAGGGGCCAACCTATCCACAACAAGGGTATATAAATATTTTATCAAAATACGATAAAATGTAACAATCTACCGCGGCATCCCATCATTATCTCATTTCTTTTCATTCAAGTCGAGGCTGAACTCCAAGGCTCCCTACTCATTCACATTTATCCGTTTATTTCATAACAAGCAATTCATCCAAACAAACACATCAAAATTATCATTCACATAGCATTAGCACACCATCATTATACATTACACGTGGCATGTACATGTGTGTGTGGTTCCATGTTGCTCCTCGGCAGTCCCGACAGCTTTCATCCCTAGCATTTCTCACCTACATATATATAGAAAAACCGTTAGTAACGAGTGTTACCGGCCCGGGAAATAACTAATATCGATCTGGCATAGGAGTGTCATCAGGGCATATATGGGAGCCGTCACCATCGGGCCGTTGCCCTCGTGTCGATAGCGTCCCCCTTTCTATCTCATTCTGATACCTTGACCATTTCTCTATTGCTTCTCACGTCAAATCTCATTCCTTTCCGCCCTCTACATCTTCCATATTAGTCCTGACCTTGAGCACAAAGGTCGAGCACTCTCACGCAGTCACGTTTAGTACCCTTTGAACCACAAGTCTAGACATGCGCTGCATTGTAGTACCTGTAAACCTCCACACTTCTCCGGGTTTGAGGAAATCAAGCTGCATTGCAGTACCCGTAAACCTCCACACTTTTCCGGGTTTGAAGAACTCAAAAGTGGAGTTGTCTGGATCCTTTGGGAATGAAGTGGGTTCTCCCCCGCTCTAGAGCCCACTATTCCGTGCACACGCCCTATCTGAAGGCGTGGCCGTCAGTAACCCTCATTCATCTCTCACCAAAAATGCAAAAACTAAACATATATAGGCTTGGATTGGGATTTATACAATAGGCTCAAAGGCAACTTGTGGTGGATCTTAATTTAAAAACTGACTCGAGGGATCTCATCTCGAACAAAACAGTTGGTTAAATGGCCCGAGTTAAGTGGGATCCGATAAAATGCTACTTAACTCGTCCTGTACATGATAAATCAAATACACAATAGAATAGTGTAAAGTAGAGAATGACTCCTAAACGGACCTGGTAGAAGCTCCAAGCGTGTCCTCGTGCCTAGGCGGCGAGCTCCCACTCCGTACCTACACATTGAAACTAAATACTAATGCCCGCTCATGATGCAGTCATACATCCTATATCACACATATATCCATCACGCATTAATCAACACACATCAACCTATATCAATTCTAGCAAGTCTACTTAGGCTAGTTTGCATTAGATCATGATCATTACCTAGTTACCCTAATTAGTTTCTTCGCCTTCATTTTTAACACCACTTAATCAAACAAATTTCATATTTTATCCTTAATCAATTCTACATTTATATATATAATTATAACACGCAATTCACCAATCCTAGAATGCAATTCTAATAATCAATACTTTTAAATAATTAAGTTAAAATAAATTATACCTAGTGGGATTCGTGGCTCCAATTTGGCACCCTATGGCGTCCATAGTTCGATAGGGTTCAGATCGGAGGGAATCGGTAGAAGATCAAATGATTTCTGACGAATTTTGGTGACCTCGTCCCAATGGTGGTGACACCAAGGACGGCCGCGGTGGCAATGTCCGCCTATGGCGGCATCGACTTCAGTCGGGGCAGTCAGTCGTTCAGATCAGGCCCACGGCTGGCTTTGACAGCGGCGCTAGGTATGGGGGAAACGTGGGGGAGGTCAAGGGGGTGGTCGTTGGGCTCATGGCGGCGGTGGCATGGCCTGGATGGCGACGAATCGACAAGGGGAGCGTGGTGGCTTGTGGGGTGAATCCGGTGTCGTGGCAGCGAGACGGTGGCCGGGGTTGGTCGGGGCAGCACAGCAACAACACGCCAAGGCGGGCCGGCGTGGATCGGTGGCAGTGTGGCGTCGGTGGCGGTGGTGGTAACACACATAGTTGGCGGCAGTAGGGTTTTGGGAGGGGAAGGTGTCGGGAGGGAGGAAAACACCCTCAATGGAGAACTTGTAAATAAGTATTGACTCGTTTTGTACTCGAGTTAAAATAATAACTAGTTTGTAATAAATCCTAAAAAAAAGCTAGAAAAATATGGAAAAATTCCATAAAATAAAACAAACATAACAACATCCAATTGACATTCTCTACAACTAATAACCCACCCAAATATGATCCAACGTGTCCTAATGCGTTATTCGGCCTAAAACTATTTTTACGATCCAACATAAAAAAAAATACTGCATACTTTCATATATTCTTATAACTCATTTCTTACCATCTTCTCGATGTTATCAACATATATTCAGGTACACTTGACTCTCATCGCTCATAACTCATGGCTAGCCTCGACTTAACATGTAGTTCATAAAACTGACTCGACTCGAACCAACTGTAATGACCCGCCCGAATCGGACCTGGTGTTACTTAAAAATATAGGTAATGTAAATGTAACATTCGAGAACATGAATTGAAATACAAGCAAATAAGTCTCGCAACATATAATATAAATCATAACAATAAATCATGTTCTTTAAAATATAAAATAACTATCCCACAGTCTCGGACCGTTTCCCATAGCCACATTTATAACACAAGAGAATAATAAGGAAGTCCAATTTTTATTATCGATTCACCATACCTAGGTTGGTAAAAGAACCACCAACCACACTTCTATTCTTCAGTCCAATGCGTGCTCACCTGCACGAGACAATTCCGCGTTAAGTGATAAAACCACTAAGCCGCATAATTAAATGAAACAAGTCAATATAATCCCTATTATCATTTCACTCGTTATTATTATTATTATTACACAAGTCTTTAGTAATTATCTCTCTCAGGTCATTCTGAGATTAGTGAAAGTCGTCTCCCAGCTCATTCTGAGATTAGGTGGTCTCCAATTCATTTTGAGATTAGTCATGGTCTCCCAGTTCATTCTGAGATTGGAAATTGTCTACCAGCTCATTCTGAGATTAGGTGGTCTCCCAATTCATTTTGAGATTAGTCATGGTCTCCTAGTTCATTCTGAGATTAGAAATTGTCTCCCAGCTCATTCTGAGATTAGGTGGTCTCCCAATTCATTTTGAGATTAGTCATGGTCTCCCAGTTCATTCTGAGATTAGAAATTGTCTCCCAGCTCATTCTGAGATTAGGTGGTCTCCCAATTCATTTTGAGATTAGTCATGGTCTCCCAGTTCATTCTGAGATTAGAAATTGTCTCCCAGCTCATTCTGAGATTAGGTGGTCTCCCAATTCATTTTGAGATTAGTCATGGTCTCCCAGTTCATTCTAAGATTAGAAATTGTCTCCCAGCTCATTCTGAGATTAGGTGGTCTCCCAATTCATTTTGAGATTAGTCATAGTCTCTCAGTTCATTTTGAGATTAGAAATTGTCTCCTAGCTCATTCTGAGATTAGTGCCGACAAGGCTACCGGTTTGGGAAAATACAACATTTCATATAGTTATACGAGTTTGGGGAAATACAACATTTTATATAATTATACCAGTTTGGGAAAATACAACATTTCAAATAATTATACGGACCTGGATATTTCGAACTCGCAGCTGCGACCAATGATCCTAATCTGAACGAGAATATAAAATTATACATAAGTATAATTTTATTCGAGTAGAAATGCATGCAACTAAATGTCTACATATATATATATATATTATCTTATAAATTTTGACAACATATCATGTAACAATTCAAAAATATTAAATATTAAATTCTCAACAAATCTAGTGAGATAATTAATTATTCATGTGATATAATCATTTAAGTCCTACTTTACATTTTAAATTAATTATCTAAATCATAATTAATACTTAACAGTTGATAAAATAATTATTACTAATAAACAAGTATTTAATTTTTCCTTTGCGGTGATAATTACTTAACCCTGATCTTGATGATTTAGTTGACGGTTATAATTTTTAATCGCTACTATTATTTACAGCAATTTAATTAATTAAGTTATTCAATCAAATTATTTAAAATAATTTGTATTATTTTAATTCATAAATATTATTAATACAATTATTTTAATTTATTCGACTCTATAAAGTTTCGAACTTTATTTATTTTCATTATGCTATTTAGGTTCGACGCGAGTGATTTCTACCCGACTATAGTTTAATAACCTATTTTCTACATTACTGACTCGTTATTAAAATAATCACTTTATTTACCTAATATTAAATTTAATATGGTAAAGGTAAAATCTTTATTTTATTAATTACTTACAACCGTCCGATTTAATTTAATCGCTTGTTGTGCCGATTAATTATTTACCTTTTATCATTACCATTTTTTTTATTACTCGTGGCGATTTCGTACAATAATTAATTAGTTTAGTAACTTTAATCCATAACCCATTAAAATAATTATTTTAAAGATTTAGTACGTGTTCGTACTATTTTTAACTCGAGTCGGTATCGAGTCAGGTGTTATTTACGAGTTGGTATTATTATTTAACTCGAGCTGTGTCGAGTCAAGCATTATTTACAAGTTTGCCACCCAAGGTAATTTTCTTCTTCTTCTTCTTCCCTGGCGCCATCCCCTGTTCCCGGCAGCAGCGCCCTCCAGCCGCCGCCGGCGATCGTCTCCGGCCGCCGTCAATCGTCGCCGCCCAGCCCTGCCATGCCGTTGCGGTGTCGCCCCGGCCAACTCCAGCCGCCTTCCAGCCGCGGCGATGCCTGCATCGCCTGCCTAGCGGCGCGCTCGCGTCGCCGATTCCACCGCCGGCGAGCGTCGCCGCCTCAATTGGGTGGTCGCCTCGACACCCTCGACCCCCTATCGACCTTCCCAGGCCAGATTGGAGCCCGTCGCCACCCAGGACGGCCGGATTTCTTCACCCACCGCCGTCGCCTCTGTTTTTGCCGCCGTCCTCTATTTTTGGCCATTTACCACCCCAGGCCGGCATCCACACACGTGAGATCGACCCTACACTAATCGACGAAGAGAGTAGGATCATCTTCCGACGTCGGAATGACCGTCGCCACCGATTCCCGGCGAAACTTTGCCTGTGCTTGCCCATCTCGCCGAAACAGGGGACTCGTCGGCCAATAGTCGTGTTTAGTTTCTTTCTTGTTGATTTTAAACTTTAATCCTCACGATTATAAAGCTTATTATCAAATTAAAATATGCATGCAAGAAAATTAAGAAGAGGGAGATAGGAAGAATACCTAAGCAAGGAAGAAGACACGCCGGTAAGGAAGAGGAGAAGAAAATGCGAATGAAGGCTAGGGTGGAGGACGTCCTTTATAAAATAAAATGAAATGATGGCTAGGGTATGTGAAAACACCCATATTTCATTTAACCGGGTAACCGGGTAAATAATAAAATATAATAATTAACCGGGTAGAATTAACCGGGTATTGGATATAACACGTTCGGTCCTTCCCGAACCGCGTTCGACATCCATTTTTTTTTTCACGGTCTTTACAATCTCCCCAACTTGGAAATATTTCGTCCCAGAAATATCATAACAGGCAACAGAACAATTATGATTAACTTTATTTATTTCTTCGGGATCAGTTCATGCCACTACAAATATAAAACTCCTATGCCACAAACAGGCTAGGGTATTTCCTTGCCATTTCTTGTTCAGTCTCCCATGTAGCTTCTTCTGACCCCTGATTTTTCCACAATACTTTTACCAAAGGAATTTCCTTGTTCCTGAGTGTCTTTATTTCTCTTGCCAGGATGCGGATCGGCTTTTCCTCGTAGGTTAAATTTGATTGTAGCTCTAAGTCTTCAAAATTTGTGATGATATGATCCTCATCCCGTACATACTTCTTTAGCATTGACACATGGAAAACATTGTGTACTCCAGCTAGGCTTGGTGGCAATGCTAATCTATATGCACAATTCCCAACTCGATCCAGGATTGGAAACGGTCCTATGAATCTTGGCTTCAACTTCCCTGATATTTTAAATCTGATCACCCCCTTCGTAGGAGATGTCTTTAGGTACACAAACTCCCCAACTTGGAACTCTAGGTCCTTCCTTCGAGTATCAGCATAACTCTTTTGTCGATCCTGAGCTGCCTTAAGTCTTTGCTGAATGAGTTTCACCTTTTCAGTTGCTTCCCTCACCATCTCTGGCCCGACTATAACTGCTTCGGTAGACTCCAGCCAGCACGATGGAGATCTACAGGGCCTACCATATAAGGCTTCAAATGGTGCCATCCCTATACTGGCTTGGTAAGAGTTATTGTAGGTGAATTCAGCCAAGGCTAAGTGTTTCTCCCAGTCACCTCCCCAGTCAAGAATGCAAGCTCTTAACAAATCTTCCAAAGTTTGAATAGTCCTCTCACTCTGACCATCAGTTTGGGGATGATATGTTGTACTCAACTTAATTTGAGTTCCCATGGCTTTTTGGAAAGCTTCCCAGAAATGTGAGGTGAATAGGGGATCGCGGTCGGAGACTATCTCCTTTGGAATCCCATGCAATTTGACAATATTGTCAACATATAATCCTGCCAGGTATTCCGCCGTTCTCATTGATTTCGTGGGGATGAAGTGAGCTACCTTAGTTAGTCGGTCCACAACTACCCATATGGAGTCATGCTTCTTTTGAGTTCTTGGGAGCTTTGAAATAAAATCGCATGTGACACACTCCCATTTCCACGTTGGTATTTCTAAAGGTTGCAATAGTCCTCCAGGTAGTTGATGTTGGGCTTTGATCTGTTGGCAAGTCTGACACTTAGAGACAAAATCCACAACATCCCTCTTCATCCCAATCCACCAGTAGGTTCGCTTTAAATCCTGATACATTTTAGTAACTCTAGGGTGTATCGAGAACTTTGAGCGATGAGCCTCCTCCAAGATATTCCGCCTCAGTGCATTATCCTTGGGTACACACAACCTTCCTCTAAATCTGATCACACTATTTGAATCAGCTACAATGTCAGGAATCTTGTCCAACATTTTATTCAGCTCCTCATCACCCATTTGTGCTAGCTTAACACGATCAACTAAATCATTGGAAACAACCAAATTTGCCAGTAAGCCTGTTAGTTGCTCCACCGGGTTGATAGCTACCACTTCTGCTGACATGGCCCAAAGTCTAGCTAGCTGCTGACTTTTGTCCACTTTGCCCTTCCGACTCAACGCGTCGGCTACCACATTCGCTTTCCCTGGATGGTATAAGATTTGGAAGTCGTAGTCCTTCAAATATTCTATCCACCGCCTCTGTCGAAGGTTAAGGTCATTCTGGGTGAAGATATACTTCAAACTCTGGTGGTCAGTGAAGACTTCGAACTGGGCTCCATACAAGTAGTGTCTCCAAATCTTCAGGGCAAAAACCACTGCTGCCAGTTCCAAGTCATGGGTTGCATAATTTTGCTCATGAATCTTCAATTGACGAGAGGCATAGGCCACCACCTTACCTTCTTGCATAAGGACGCATCCTAAACCCAACCGAGATGCATCACTGAAGACTACGAATCCTTCATTACCATTTGGCAGGGTCAAGACTGGTGCAGTTGTTAAACTCTTCTTTAGAGACTGGAAACTATCCTCACACTTACTACTCCATTCAAACTTGACCCCCTTCCTTGTGAGTTTGGTCATCGGCGATGCTACTAAGGAGAAGTCTTTAATGAATTTCCTATAGTAACCCGCTAAACCAAGGAAGCTTCTGATATCAGTGACTGACTTAGGTTGTGGCCAATCAATGACTGCTTTCACTTTTGATGGATCCACTGCAATTCCAGCCTTTGAGACAATATGACCAAGGAAATTTACCTCCCTCATCCAGAAGTCACACTTTGAGAGCTTGGCGAACAGTTGATGTTCTCTCAGAACTTGAAGAGTAATAGACAGGTGCTTCACATGCTCTTCTTCATTATTTGAATAGACCAGAATGTCGTCCACAAATACGATAATAAACTTGTCCAGGTATGTGTGGAATACTGTGTTCATGAGTGACATAAAGGCCGCTGGTGCATTTGTTAGACCAAAAGGCATAACCAGAAACTCATAATGTCCATACCGAGTTCGGAAAGCCATTTTCTGTATGTCTGACTCCTTTACTCGCAACTGGTGATAACCAGACCGCAAGTCTATCTTAGAAAATATTCTGGCTATTTTTAGCTGATCAAACAAGTCATCAATCCTCGGTAAGGGGTACCGATTCTTGACTGTCACTTGATTGATTTTTCGATAGTCAATACACAGCCGAAGTGATCCATCTTTCTTCTTCACAAAAGAACAGGGGCTCCCCAGGAGAGTTGAAGTACGTTAGTGTCTTCAATCCTGATCTGCTGGACCATGCGGTTGGGTTTTTTTGTTCCTATAGGCATCTACTAGCCACTTAGGTACCTGGAAGATGGAATCATTCGGACCTCTCTGCCACAGATCATACGCTAGTGCTTGACTCACACTCTGGACACTTGTCATGGACGGCAGTGGGGCACAGAACAGAGCCCTAAACGCTTCTTTCGGTAATGTCTATCCAGCTCTCCACCTTCATTGGATCGATCCCTCCAATAAATACCTCAGCTCCATTCTTCCTAAATTTTTCCACAATGTAGCGGTCACTATCATCAACCGCTGGCGGCACCACTTGTCGGACTACCGGTGGCACTGGGTTTGGACGCTCCCTCGCTCGCCCGGGTCTGCTAACCCTGCCCACCCTTGGGCACTCCCATGACCACCATCTGGGGTGATTCTGAGACCTGCTGCCAGAGTTTGAGGCTCCATGCCCTGCTACCACTCCCGGTAACCGCTGAACAATATTTTGAACCACAGAATTTGTATTTTCTGAAGCCTGCGCCAGTCCCTATATGGCCGTCAGGATCTAAGCCAATACATTCTCGGTGTTCGCATTAGGTGGAGTAGCTCGGTTTGACTGTCTATGAGTGCCTGCCATCTAAAACGTCGAACCATCATGGTTCATTAGTATTTTTTTTTTTTATCAGTTATGACTTAGGTTTATTAGTGCAAATGAATTTGTTAATTAATAACACAACACAGTGGGAAAAGATAATTATTGGACTTTTCAACAAGGTACTTGAGTCATAAAATGTGAGCTAATGGGAAACTTGGCTCTGATACCACCTGTAACGACCCGCCCGAACTGAGATCGTGGTGTCACTTAAAAATATAGGTATTGTAAATGTAACATTCCAGAACATGAACTGAAATACAGCAAATAAGTCTCGCAACATATAATATAAATCATAACAATAAATCATGTTCTCTAAAATATAAAATAACTGTCCCACAGTCTTGGACCGTTTCCCATAGCCACAATTATAACACAAGAGAATAATAAGGAAGTCCAATTTTTATTATCGATTCACCATACCTAGGTTGGTAAAAGAACCACCAACCACACTTCTATTCTTTAGTCCAATGCTGCTCACCTGCGGAGGCAATTCCGCGTTAGTGATAAAACCACTAAGCCGCATAATTAAATGAAACAAGTCAATATAATCCCTATTATCATTTCACTCGTTATTATTATTATTATTACACAAGTCTTTAGTAATTATCCCTCAAGTCATTCTGAGATTAGTAATTTGTCTCTCAGATCATTCTGAGATTAGTAAAAGTCATCTCCCTAGCTCATATTTGAGATTGAGAATCGACTCCCAACCTCATTCTGAGATTGGGTGGTCTCCCAATTCATTTTGAGGATTAGTCATGGTCTCCTGGTTTATTCTAAGATTAGAAATTGTCTCCCCGCTCATTCTGAGATTAGGTGGTCTCCCAATTCATTTTTGGGATTAGTCACGGTCTCCCAGTTCATTCTGAGATCAGAAATTGTCTCCCAGCTCAATCTGAGATTAGGTGGTCTCCCAATTTATTTTTGAGATTAGTCATGGTCTCCCAGTTCATTCTGAGATTAGAAATTGAGTCCTAGCTCATTCTGAGATTGGTTCCGACATGGCTACCAGTTTGGGAAAATACTGTATTTTATATAGTTATACCAATTTGGGCAAATACAACATTTTATATAATTATACAAGTTTGGGAAAACACAACATTTTTAAATAATTATACGGATTTGGATATGTCAAACTCGCAAGCTGCGACAAATGATCTTAATTTGAACGAGAATATAAAATTGTACATAAGTCTAATTTTATTCGAGTATAAATACATGCAATTAAATATCTAATATGATATATATATATATATCATTATTAAAATTTTGTCAGCATATCATGTAACAATTCAAAAATATTAAATATTAAATTCTCAACAAATCTAGTAAGATAATTAATTATTCATCTGATATAATCATTTAAGTCCTACTCTACATTTTAAATTAATTATCTAAATCATAATTAATAGTATAATTTTGATAAAATAATTATTACTAATAAACAAGTATTGAATTTTCCTTTGCGGTGATAACCCGATCTTGATGATTTAGTGGACGGATATAATATGTTAATCGCTCCATTTATTTACAGCAATTTAATTAATTAAGTTATTCAATCAAATTATTTAAAATAATTTGTATTGTTTTGATTCATAAGTATTATTAATACAATTATTTTAATTTATTCAACTCTATAAAGTTTCAAACTTTATTTATTTTCGTTATACTATTTAAGCTCGACGCGTGTTATTTCTACCCGACTATAGTTTAATAACTTATTTTCTACATTACTGACTCATTATTAAAATAATCACTTTATTTACCTAATATTAAATTTAATATTGTAAAGGTAAAATCTTTATTTTATTAATTACTTACAAGCGTCCGATTTAATTTAATCGCTTGTTGTGCCGATTAATTATTGACCTTTTAATCATTACCGTGTTTTTTTATTACTCGTGGCGATCTCATACAATAATTAATTAGTTTAGTAACTTGAATCCACAACCCACTAAAATAATTATTTTAAAGATTTAGTACGTGTTCGTACTATATTTAACTCGCGTCGGTATTGAGTCGGGTGTTATTTACGAGATGGTATTATTATTTAACTCAAGCTATGTCGAGTCAGGCATTATTTACAAGTTTGCCACACAAGGTAATTTTCTTCTTCTTTGTCTTCCCCGGCGCCATCCCCTGTTCCGGCAGCAGCCGCCCTCCTGCCACTGCCAGCGATCGTCTTCGGCCGCCGTCAATCGTCACCGCCCAGCCATGCCATGCAGTTGGGTGTCGCCCCGGCCTACTCCGACAGCCTTCCAGCCGCGGCGATGCCCTGCATCGCCTGCCTAGCAGCGCGCTCGCATCGCTGATTTGACCGCTGGTGAGCGTCGCCACCTCAATTGGGTGGTCGCCTCGACACCCTCAACCCCCTATCGACCTTCCCCGGCCAGATTGGAGCTTGTCGCCACCCAGGACAGCCGGATTTCATCACCCACCACCGTTGCCTCTGTTTTTGCCGCCATCCTCTATTTTTGGCCATTTACGACCCTTGGCCGGCATCCACACAAGTGAGATTGACCCTACACTAATCGACAAAGAGAGTAGGATCATCTTCCAACGTTGGAATGACTGTCGCCACCTATTCCCAGCGAAACTTTCCCTGTGCTTGCCCATCTCGCCAAAATAGGGGACTTGTCGGCCAACAATCATGTTTAGTTTCTTTCTTGTTGATTTTAAACTTTAATCCTCACAATTATAAAGCTTATTATCAAATTAAAATATGCATGCAACAAATTAAGAAGAGGGAGATAGGAAGAGTACCTAAGCAAGGAAGAAGACACACGGTAGGAAGAGGAAAAGAAAATGCGAATGAAGGCTAGGGTGGAGGACGTCCTTCATAAAATAAAATGAAATGATGGCTAGGGTATGTGAAAACACCCGTATTTCATTTAACCGGGTAACCGGTCTTTACACCAATGGTTGAACCGTCTGGTTCGGTAACGTAAAACTTTGACTCTAGTCACGGGTTTACACCGCACCTTTAAAATTACTATGTTGGAGTCTTGGTCGACTAGAGTATCTGACCACCATGTGCTGGAATGCAACCGGGGTTGACTCAATTCGGTAGGCAGCACCCCTTGAAAGATTGAATACCTGCCCCCAGGCCGAGAGAGGTGATAGGGTGTAGTGGGGCAAGTAGGCTCATTATGCACTTGTGATACTGAGAGGGTGAGTAAATGACAAATATCGGTAACTACAGACCATGGGCCGCGTAGCGTGTGTGTCATGCATGGGATGGTAGCTGGGTAGAAGAGGCCACCCCTCCCAACATATAAGGAGCTCGGCATAGGCTCATAACAACTAAAAGTCTCTTGAGAACAATAATAGGGATTATAGTGACTTGTTTCATTTAATTATGCGGCTTAGTGGTTTCATCACTAACGCGGAATTGCCTTTAGTAGGTGAGCAGCTTTGGACTGCTGAACAGAAGTGTGGTTGGCGTTTCTTTTACCAACCTAGGTATGGTGAATTGATAATAAATTAGACTTCTTTTTATTTTTCTTGTGTTATAAATGTGGCTATGAGAAAGGGTCCGAGACTGTGGGACGGTTATTTTATATATTGTTATATGCTATCAGAACATGATTTCTTTTTATGAGTTATAAATTGCTAGACTTATTTGTTGTATTATGAATCATGTTCTAGAATGTTATTGTTACATCAATTATATTTTAGGTAACATCCGGTCCGGTTTGGGCGGGTCGTTACATATACTGAGAGTATATAGATTTGTTTGTATATGATAGCTAGGATTTTAAGCCTAGATTTAGGCCGTTGCATCGTTTAGCATCCATGGTTGAGTGTGCCATTTGGCAAAATCTGAGCCGTCCACTCAATCCGCGGCGATGGTGTTTTCAGTGTCGTTTTCCGCTCCCACTACCACTCTTTCGGGCCATTTTTTGTCGCCGACGAGCCACACTTGGCTGATCCAACCACTTTCACATCCTCATCATCCCGAGATCTACATTTTGAGGCCACCCACAACCATCGCCGCAGCCACATTCGCCGCCAGCGGCGTCCCCGCACCCGGCACTGATCCATCCCCTTTCTTTCTATTTTTGGCGAGCTAGTGGCCGAACTCTGCCGATCATCACCACCACCAGCTTCACCTTGACGCCACCTTCTATTCCCTATCGGCGGCTACCCCAGTCGTGGCGCCGTCTGCGTTTTCCGGCAATGGGCACTGCCGCCCTCTAACCATCCCATTTGCCAGTTTGCCCGGTTTGTGGTCAACCTGCTCACGACTGCATCCACCTGCTAGTGTTTGTGTCCATGTGATCGTGCGCGAATTCACCCATGTCTTGTGTCCACCAGCCCAACCTACCCAGCCCAGGAGTTAACCCCAAACTGAGTTGGTTTAGTTCGGTTTGGTCTAGTTCAACTCGGTTCGGTCCGGTTTAGCACATTTTCGTCCTTTCTTGCACCGTTTTCGGTAGTATGGGAAGTTATATATTAGTTTGGATGTATTTTCACATGATTTATCATGATTGGAAGATATGATGATTTTTCTTTATTTATTGTTTTATTTATTATTTATTTATTTTTATTTATATGTTTATCATATATGATGAATGTTCACATGATTATTTATTATTATTATTATTATATTTACTTAATAATGTTAGTCTTTTTATGTTCACTAAATTGTATGTATGTATTTATTTATTTATTTACTTGTTAGTTGCGTGTATGTTATTAATTAATTATATTTAATTATGTATTCTGTAATGATGACTATAATATTATTATTATACATGTTTAATTACAATTAAATATTTATTTATTTATTTATTCATATAACGATTAAGTATTTATTTATTTAATTTTTTATATGATTACTAACACGAGTATATATAATATATACTCGTGTTTAGCCATTTACGTATATAGTATACAATATAATTATTTTGTGATTAAAGTATTGATTGTTTTATGTATTTATTATCTATCTATTTTTTCATGACTGTATGTATTTATTTATTTATTATTTGTTATTAGTTATTCTTTTTATTATGTCTCTATTTATGTGTTATGTGTTTAGCGGTATGTTTATTTAATATAGTCCTGTTATTTGGATGTATTGATGATATAAGCACACCACGAGCATGCATCATATAGGGATGTAAGTATTTTACTTAGTAGTGGGTGCCGATGTAGGTTTTGGAGTCCGAGCTCACCGTAGATGTGTAGATACACTTGGAGCTTGGACCACAAGTTCATAGGACTCTCCCTCTCTGCTTGACTCCTTTCGTGTCGAGTTTAATCTTGTTTTATACGTAGGACGATATCGGCAGCATTTTATTGCATTCCTTCGATGTCGGGCCATTTAGTTGTGCTTTCTACACATGTTTAATAAAACTATAAGGATGAGATCCCTTGTTGGTTTTCGAACTGAAGCTCTAGAAATGTATGATACAAGCCTCTTCCTTGTGCCTATTATATAAGTACATGTATTTTTATGGATTTCACGTATAAGAGAGTGAGCGGCATGGAGATATGTTTGAATCACACTATTACTCCTTCAAACCATGAGGTGGTCCGGTGCATGATGGTCCTGCAAAATGCAGCACATTTCCAAAATTGTGGCACTAAATTAACTGTTCTTTTTGCCACTTGAGTACCATGGCAGGTGATATGGAAGGTGTTAGGGCGTAAGTGCTGTATGTATGTATAAATACGATTATAAGCCATGCATGCGAGCCGGCAATGCTTAAGTATGTTTGCTTACTAGCTAATGTGGGGCAATCTTAAAGTTTCATAAGTTTTCGTGGGCAATAAAATACCCATTTGCCAGATTGTATTAGTTATTTTTCAGACAAGTAACATTCGTTATTGACGGTTTTCATATAATATCTGTAGGTTTTGCAAATAATGAGTCGACTTTGGTGGGAGGACAGATAAATGCTACACATACATGAGTTCAATGCAATTATTTACTTTATTATTTTTGGTTATATGTTATTTGTTTGATGGATATTTAACAATGTCTTCTATTCTCATGACACCAAGATGGTTGTTTGATCTATTTCAATGATCGAGTCGTGCCGACTGATAACTTTAAACATGACTTGACTCAATCAGTAACATTTTTGATTTGGTTCTTAGGTAAACCGAATTCTGGGTGTTACAAACTGGTATCACAACCATGTCTTGATTGATTAAAATGGAAGACATTTATTTTGAGCTAAGTGTGTGAAGCTATGCTTAGCCAAGTCGAGAGGTAATTCTTTTGTCTTTTCTCAGTGTTTCAGATTTTTGCTCAGTCAAACCTGAGGAATGCATGTTTCAGTCTTAATAGAGAAGCTATGAGATTATGATTTTAGCAGATGCCAGTATGGATCTCACAGGATGTCATGATAAAGTGAGAGACACACCTTGTCTTTTTATGTTACCGGGAGTTCCTAGAATTTGGTGAGCACACTACAACACTTGCCCATCTTTCGCTTGTCACCACATCAGTCCTTCTTTGGGACATGGTGTATATTGTGAGACAGAGTTATAAGAGATAACACAAGTAGGGAGCTTGAAGTATGAATTTATTCACATAGTTACGTAACATATGAACATGGACCACTGAGTGCCATAATTAGATCAATTAGGCATGGTCTAAGTTCTCCGTTCATGTTCTACCTTGGAGAACTTAGACCTTCAGACAAGTCATTGTGGATGAACGATGTGGTTATGACAGTGGAGCCACTGACATACTTGGAGCATAGATGAAAGTCTTGATAGATAACTTGAGATGGACCACTTTGAGGAGATAACAGTGGATTAGATTGAGTAGCGAGGTGGATCTACATTCCCATCATCACTTCACCACCTCCCCCTCTTCCTCTGGTGTATGTCTTCATTCCTAATAGCATTATTGGCACCCTTCAACAGA
>JAURVB010001009.1:0-13121 GCA_033002965.1 Piper betle
TTCATCTAATAATTAAACTTTAGTTTCTGTTTAGTTTCTTTCTTGTTGATTTTAAACTTTAAGCCTCACGATTATAAAGCTTATTATCAACTTAAAATATGTATGCGAGAAAATTAAGAAGAGGGAGATAGAAAGAATACCTAAGCAAAGAAGAAGATACGCCGGTAAGGAAGAGGAGAAGAAAGTGTGAATGAAGGCTAGGGTGGAGGGGGTGCCTCATAAAATAAAATAAAATGACAGCTAGGGTATGTGAAAACACCCGTATTTCATTTAACTGGGTAGCTGGGTAAATAATAAAATATGATAAGTAACCGGATAGAATTAACTGGGTATTGGTTATAACACGCTCGGTCCTTCACAAACAGCGTTCACTTTTTTTTTTCCTGGTCTTTACACCTAGCAATCACACCAAATGATTATGAGGATTTGTTCGGCCCTCAAGGTGGTTATCTTAGCATGACATTTTTACAAGAGCAAAACAATAAGTAGATCTACAAACTATAAATAAATAGAATCAATATCAATCTACATCAAGATGTAAAAATTTGGGAAATGGCAGTCAGCCACAATGATCAAGAAAGCTGCCTCCGTTAGCCAAGGTTGGCACTCCCGCATGCCCATAAATTCAACATATGATGCAATTATGTAAATAAAAGTACATTCATAGCCAAGATATTTGTCGATAGGAATGGTTTCTCTATAGATGACCTAGGCTATGACCTGGTTGTGTCAGCTCTTGCTTGAGCCATCCACACAACCGATGAGTATGTGTAGGGTGTCACTGTGGTTATCAAGTAGTGCATCCTTTTAATTGATTTTACAGTTTTGCCGATGTGGGAGTTCGAGGCAATATTTGGCATGGATTGGCTGACATGTAACTAGGCCTTGATTATTGACTGCCAGAAGAAGAAGGTTCAGCTCACATTGAACAGGAATGTGAAGATTACATTCTAGGGCAAAGGTACAGATAGAGGAGGATGTCTAATATCCTATCAACGGGCTCAGAGATTGATAGACATGAGTTGTGAAGTCTTCCTTGCCACTGTTGTGACTACACTAGATTAGTCAACACCAAAGTCTGTACAGATTCCAGTGGTAGTGAGTTCATAGATGCCTTCCCAATAGATGTGCCCGGACTACTACCTCCCAGAAAGGTAAAGTTCACTATTGATTTGGCCCCTGGTACTGCACATATCTCTAGGGCATCATATTGGATGACACCGCTTGAGCTTAGGGAGCTCAAGACTTAGTTGCAGGAGCTATTTGAGTAGTGGATCCTTCAGGGGTCTTATTCCGGGTTGGATATAGAGGTAGATAGTTTGTAGCGGATGAGAGGACGGTTATATGTGACAAATGTTGTAGAGTTTCTCAGATTGTGTAAGGTCATTCTTCACGAGGCCCATCACTTGAGGTTCATGGTGTAACACCCCAAATCCAGTTCACGCTCATGAATTGAACTGGCATGTTACAAGCCCCAGTTAGGTTAGCTAACCCGAACCTAACTCATGCGGATCCAATCTCGGCGTCTGAAGATGAAGTTACAACTCGCAATGCATGGATGAATGCACAAACCCTAACATGGTACTACATGAATGACATGCAATTCAAAGTACACACCAATACAATTACAATCAAACTCAATAAAAATTCTAAAATAAAATGGAAAGTCTGCCCTAAAAGTGCAATTAGGGTCCACCCTATCAAAATAACATATACCATTATATATGCATATATCAATAATTTCAATCACACATAATCTAATATACTCTATACTCATTATGGAACATGGGTTTTAACCCACCACACTTCCGTTGCGCGCTCTGATCACATATCACCTCTTGTTAAGCTTTTCATCACGTCATAACATCATATCTTATCATCATCTCATAACATTCAATCATATCATACCATGAGAGCAAACTCTCATATGAAAAAAACATCATATACTCCACGTGAACACTCTGAAGGGCACTACTGAGGAGCCACTGGGCTGCAAACCTGGTAGCATCCCGAACTTACTGATCTGTTGCTACTGATGCCACTCTTGGCATTTTCTTACTTCATTTTCTGGTCTCAAATCCTATGCCCTCTCCATACCTCCATATTTCTCCTGGCCTTGAGCACGAAGGCCGAGTACTCTCAGGCAGTATGTAAAGATCGTGAAAAAAAAATGCAAACGCGGTTCAGGAATAACCGAACATGTTAATCCAATACCCGGTAAATTCTACCCGGTTAATTATTATATTTTATTATTTACCCGGTTACCCGGTTAAATATTTTATTCTTTACCCGGTTACCCGGTTAAAGGAATAAAATACGGGTGTTGGTGTGTTTTCACATACCCTAGCCATTTTTGGTGAAGGGACGTCATTTTTCATTTTATAAATTGTGAGGGGGCGTCATTACGCTCTCATCTTCTTCTCCTCTTCCTTACCGGAGCCGGCATCTTCCTTGCTTGGGTATCCTTCCTATCTCCCTCTTCTTAATTTTCTTGCATGCATATTTTTAATTGATAGTAAGCTTGTTAATCATGGGAATTAAAGTTGTAAATCAACAAGAAAAGAACTAAACTGAACTGAAATTGGAATCCCGTCCATGGCCGAGTAGCCTGAAACTTTGGCAAGATGGGCGACCGTAAGAACAATTGCAAGGCAGTCCCTCACACCCCGACGACCTCTCTTGCTGCTGGCTCGAAGGGGGGCTCGCCACGTCCCTGGTTTTCCGGTGGGTGGCGGAATTGCAGCTGTGAGGGGGCGGAGTTGCAAGGGTGACGGAAGTGGCGACGTTCTGCTGCAATTGATGCTGTAATGGAAGCTTCAGAGGGGTAAACGCCGGTTGTGCTTCGTCGACAGCATCATGGGTTCCATCACAGTAGTTCAGGCCGCCGGAACAATCCACTACAGACCACCTTCTCGCCGGAATTCATGGCAGCGACGTGCAGAAGTGGGGAGGACGACCATACTCCATGCAACGTCCAAAGGTGGCTGATCCTTACTGTTTTGAGGCCGGCCTGAGGTCGTGGAACATCTGAATTGGAGCAAGGTGCAAGAAAGGAGGGGTCTTGAGGCTGGGAGAAGAAGAACAGGCCAGGAGTTGGGCGCCATGGTGCAGCACATGGTCGTCTTGGTTAACTGCTGTAAAACACGCACTTTAGGCTTCCAATTGGTTGCTGGAGAAGGTTGAAGTTGAGGGAGGACGTGATTCTGGGTTTGGGTGCCAAGAAAAGGGGTGGAGAAGAAGGGCGTGGTCTGGTTTTGGTGCTGGTTTGTGCAGAGAAGAGTGGCGACGGGAAGAAGAAGAAGAAGAAGAAGGAGGAGGGTGGCAATTCTGTAAATACTGGGTTGACTCGATACCGACTCGAGTTAAAAATAATACGAACTCGTAATAAATCCTTAAAAATAATTATTTTAATGGGTTATGGGTAAAGTTACTAAACTAACTAATGATTGTATGAAATCGCCACGAGTAATAAAAATACGGTAATGATAAACGGTCGATAATTAATCGGCGTAATTCAAGCGATTAAATTAAATCGGAGGGTTATAAGTAATTAATAAAATAAAGATTTTACCTTTACCATATTAAATTTAATATTAGGTAAATAAAGTGATTATTTTAATAACGAGTCAGTAATGTAGAAAATGGGTTATTAAACTATAGTCGGGTAGCAATCACTCGCGTCGAACCTAAATAGCATAATGAAAATAAATAAAGTTCGAAACTTTATTGAGTCGAATAATTTAAAATAATTGTATTAATAATATTTATGAATTAAAATAATACAAATTATTTTAAATAATTTAATTGAACAACTTAATTAATTAAATTGCTATAAATAATAGTAGCGATATAAAAATTATAACCGTCAAACTAAATCATCAAGATCGGGGTTAAATAATTATCATCGCAAAGGAAAATTAAATACTTGTTTATTAGTAATAATTATTTTATCAACTGTTAGGTATTAATTATGAGTTAGATAATTAATTTAAAATGTAAAGTAAGACTTACATGATTATATCACGTGAATAATCAATTATCTCACTAGATTTGTTGAAAATTTAATATTTAATATTTTTGAATTGTTACATGATATGTTGTCAAAATTTTAATAATGATATATATATATATTAGATATTTAGTTGCATGCATTCCTACTCGAATAAAATTATACTTATGTATAATTTTATATTCTCGTTCAGATTAGGATCATTGGTCGCAGCTGCGAGTTCGAAATATCCAGGTCCGTATAATCATTTGAAATGTTGTACTTTCCCTTGTTGGCAGCCCTGGTCGGCCTGAGCCCAGATTCGACCACCATGCGCTGTAACGCAATCGGGGTCAAGGAATTGACTCAGTCCGACACGGGGCCGCACCTTTAAAATTACTATGTGTGTTACTATGTGTGTGCTTATAATTATTTAAAATGTTGTATTGTCCGTATAATTATTTGAAATGTTATATTTTCCCAAATTGGTATAATTATATGAAATTGTTGTATTTTTTCCCAAACTGGTAGCCTTTGTCGGCACCTAATCTCAGAATGAGCTGGGAGACAATGTTCTAATCTCAGAATGAATTGGGAGACCATGACTAACCTCAAAATGAATTGGGGGACCACCTAATCTCAGAATGAGCTGGGAGACAATTTTCTAATCTCAGAATGAACTGGGAGACCATGACTAACCTCAAAATGAATTGGGGGACCACCTAATCTCAGAATGAGCTGGGAGACAATTTTCTAATCTCAGAATGAACTGGGAGACCATGACTAACCTCAAAATGAATTGGGGGACCACCTAATCTCAGAATGAGCTGGGAGACAATTTTCTAATCTCAGAATGAACTGGGAGACCATGACTAACCTCAAAATGAATTGGGAGACCACCTAATCTCAGAATGAGCTGGGAGACAATTTTCTAATCTCAGAATGAACTGGGAGACCATGACTAACCTCAAAATGAATTGGGGGACCATGACTAATCTCAAAATGAATTGGAGACCACCTAATATAGTTGGGAGACGATTTCTAATCTCAGAATGAACTGGGAGACCATGACTAATCTCAAAATGAATTGGGAGACCACCTAATCTCAGAATGAGCTGGGAGACATTTTCTAATCTCAGAATGAGCTGGGAGTCGACTTTTACTAATCTCAGAATGACCTGAGAGACAAATTACTAATCTCAGAATGACCTGAGGGATAATTACTCTTTACTTGTGTAATAATAATAATAAAAACGAGTGAAATGATAATAGGGATTATATTGACTTGTTTCATTTAATTATGCAGCTTAGTGGTTTTATCACTAACGCGGAATTGCCTCCGCAGGTGAGCAGCATTGGGACTAAAGAATAGAAGTGTGGTTGGTGGTTCTTTTACCAACCCAGGTATGGTGAATCGATAATAAAGTTGGACTTCCTTATTATTCTCTTGTGTTATAAATGTGGCTATGGGAAACGGTCCGAGACTGTGGGACGGTTATTTTAAATTTTAGAGAACATGATTTATTGTTATGATTTATATTATATGTTGCAAGACTATTTGCTGTATTTAAATTCATGTTCTGGAAGGTTAGATTTACATTAACTATATTTTAAAGTATCACCCGGTCCGGTTCGGGCGGGTCATTACACAGTCACCTTTAGTACCCTTTGAACCACACGTCCGGACATGGGCTGTAGTAAACAGTACCCGTAAACCTCAACGTTCTCTGGGTGTGAGGAACTCAAATGCGGAGTTGTCATGATCCCTTGGGAAAGGAACAGTCCGTTGGCACTAATATAGAGCCCGCTTTGACTGTCACGGCATCTGCTCATGGCACGTGCAGTCGATTTCTCCATCTCTCGTCTCACTAAAAATGAAAAAACTACATATACATTGGTCTGGGTAGGGATTTAAATAATAGGCCCAAAGGTAACTTGTGTTGGATCTTGTTTTCAAAATCATCCTCGAGGGGTTAGTGGGATCCAATAAAATGCCACATTAGATCACTCACTATTCATTCCCAATTAATTGCATATGCAATCATCCACTGCACTCATACTCATACATTTATCATGACAATTATTCAATCCTAGCATACTCTGCTAACAATCATCAATTTTAAATAACCAACTCGGAGGTAATTATACCTCATGTCATCGGCAATAGGCGATGACTAGGGTTTTGTCGCGTGTCTCGGAGCATGAATTCGGCACTCATCAACACTAAAAGTTCGATCGGGATCGACTAGATGAGCTTTGCGGAAGATCCGGCGAACTCCAGTGAATCCAGTTTTCTGGCAAGTTTTGGTGGTTTTACGACGGCTTAAGTGGTTTTTCGGTACCTCTCCGGCGGTTTTTGGCAGACAATTGCCGGCGGCGTCTACTAGCTGGATAGGGATCATATTGGGTACTATTGGAACCGACTCAGCTAGCCTAACGCCGCAACAGTGTCAACATGGTCGGCGGAGGCGGAGGCTCACCGGAAAATGGCAAAAATAGGGCCGACGGTGATGGGTAGCTAGATCCGGCCGGCCTGGGTGGCGATGGCCTCTGCTCCGGTCGGGGAAGGTCGCTGGGTGGTCGAGGGTGTCGAGGCTCAAGGTGGATCGTGGCAGCGACGGTCACCAGCGGCGCGATCGGCTATGGAAGTGCGGCGCAAAGGTGCCACTTCTTCACGTTGCAGCGGCCGGATGGTGGCCGGGCCTGGTCGGGGCGGCATGGTGATGCCATGGAAGGGCTAAGGGGCGACGACGGCGCCGACACCAAACAATGGGGGCAGCTAGGGTTTGGAAAGGGGAAAGTGTCGGGGGAGGAGAAGAAATGGTTGGGTGGCAAACTTGTAAATATTACTTGACTCAACTCCGTCTCAAGTCAAGAATAATAACTAAGTCGTAAAAAAATTCTAAAAAAATACAGAAAAATCAGGGAAAATCCTAGAAAATAAAACAATCACCGAAACATCATAATGATATGCTCTAGGACTATCGACCCACCCAAACTGCACGTAACGTGCCCTAACATGGTAACCGCCTAAAACTAATTCTACGATCCACTATATATAAAAAGAAAAAAAATAACAGGCATACTCCCATGTATTCTGATAACTCATTCTGTTCTGCTGTGTTCATGACGTTATGATCATATACTTGGGTACGCATGCCCCTCATAGCTCATACACACGACTAGCATCGGCTCAGTACACGTGTTCTGAAACTGACTCAAATCGGAAATAACGGTTGAACCGACCGGTTCTCAATATAAAACCCTAACTCAAATCATGGGTTTTACACATGGTGCACCTGGGCTTGTGAATATATATCCCGACTTGTACCGATCTTATTAATGGCCAGGGCTCAAGAAAGACGTCTTTGACACTATGTAACAATGTCTTGTCTGTCAGCAAGTCAAGTAGAGCACCAGAAACTAGACAATTTGTTACAACCATTACCACCGCAAGAGTGGAAGTGGGATTGTATCACATGCAACTTTGTCACGCATCTACCTCCTTCTAGGCAACGTATGGATGTAGTATGGGTTGTCATCGATAGGTTAACGAAATTGGCACACTTTATACCGATTCGAATGACCTATCTCATGTCAACATTGGCTAGAATTATACTGGGACCAAATTGTCAGACGCGACGGAGTTCCTATAGAGATTGTAATAGATAGAGACCCGAGACTCACCTCTTCAATCTGGAGATCTTTCCAGCGAGTACTTTGGGACAGAAAACAAGTTAAGTACAACCTATCATCCACATATTGACGACAATCCGAGAGGATTATTCAGATCCTAGAGGACTTGCTCCAATCATGTGTGATGAACTTCGGTGGACCATGGGAGGAGCATCTTCCCTTGGTGGAGTTTGAGTATAACAACAGCTACTAGGCCAGCATAGAGTTGGCCCTTTGAGGCATTGTATTGTAGGCCATGAAAATCACCGTCGTTTTGGCTAGAGGGCACTGAGCTGTTGATAGTAGCCCCAGAGTTGCTTTAGGACTCCAACGGGATAGTTTGAGTTGATTAGGTAGAGGCTTATGGTAGCTCAGGATAGACAAAGATCTCATCTAGATCAGAGGCGTAGGGACGTCAGTTTTGCCCCTGTGGATCGCGTTTTCCAAAAAGTCTCACCGACTAAAGGAGGCATGCATTTTGGGAGGTGGGGCAAACTAAATCCAAGGTATATTGACCTATTTGAGGTATTGAGACATCTTGGAGAGGTTACATACTCCCACCTAGTCTATCATCAGTGCACTTGATGTTTCCCGTATTTATGCTAAACAAGTACGTGCCCGATGGATCACACCAAGTTAATTATGAAGAGCTCGACGTCCAATCCAACCTATCCTACAACGATGAGGCTATGGGAATTCTGGACCGGTCTATGAAGACTCTCCGTAGGAAACAAGTACAACATTTCAAATGATTATACGGACCTATATATTTCGAACTCGCGCCTGCGACCAATGATCCTAATTTGAACGAGAATATAAAATTATACATAAGTATAATTTTATTCGAGTAGAAATGCATGCAACTAAATGTCTAATATATATATATATATATATATATATATATATATCATTATTAAAATTTTGACAACATATCATATAACAATTCAAAAATATTAAATATTAAATTCTCAACAAATCTAGTGAGATAATTAATTATTCATGTGATATAATCATTTAAGTCCTACTTTACATTTTAAATTAATTATCTAAATCATAATTAATACTTAACAGTTGATAAAATTATTATTACTAATAAACAAGTATTTAATTTTCCTTTGCGGTGATAATTACTTAACCCCGATCTTAATGATTTAGTTGACAGTTATAATTTTTAATCGCTACTATGATTTACAACAATTTAATTAATTAAGTTATTCAATCAAATTATTTAAAATAATTTGTATTATTTTAATTCATAAATATTATTAATACAAATATTTTAAATTATTAGACTCAATAAAGTTTCAAACTTTATTTATTTTCACTATGCTATTTAGGGTCGACGCGAATGATTTCTACCCGACTATAGTTTAATAATATATTTTCTACATTACTATCTGATTTAATTTAATTGCTTGTTGGGCCGATTAATTATTGACCTTTTATCATTACCATTTTTTTTATTACTCATGGCGATTTCGTACAATAATTAATTAGTTTAGTAACTTTAATCCATAACCCATTAAAATAATTATTTTAAAGTTTTAGTACGTGTTCGTCCTATTTTTCACTCGAGTTGGTATCGAGTCGGGTGTTATATACGAGTTGGTATTATTATTTAACTCGAGCTGTGTCGAGTAAAGCATTATTTACAAGTTTGCCACCAAAGGTAATTTTTTTCCTTCTTCTTTTTCTCTGACATGCTTTGTTCCCGACTCCAAGCGCCCTCCAGCTGCTGCCGCCGCCATTATCGCCGACCACCACCGGCAGCCGTCCATCATTGCAGTCCAGCTCTGTCGTGCCGTTTCAATGTCATCCTAGCCAACTCCAGCCGCCTTCCAACCGCGCCGACGCCTACATCGCTGCCTACCGGCATGCTCACATTAACCGAATCCATTTGCCGATGAGCGTCGCCGCCTCAATTGGGTAGTCGTCTCGACACCCTCGACCTCTTATCGACCTTCCCGAGCCAAATTGCAACCCGTCGCCACCTAGGATGGCCATACTTCTTCACCCACCGCCACGCCTCTGTTTTTGCCGCCGTCCTCTGTTTTTGGCCATTTTTCACCCCAGGCTGGCATCCACACATGTGAGATTGACCACTGATTGATGAAGAGAGTAGGATCATCTCCCAACATCAGAACGGCCATCGCCACTGATTTCTAGCGAGGCTTGCCCGTGCTTGCCCATCTTACCGAAACAGGGAACTCGTCGGCAAATTTTAGTTTCTTTCTTGTTGATTTTAAACTTTAATCCTCACGAATATAAAGCTTATTATCAAATTAAAATATGCATGCAAGAAAATTAAGAAGAGGGAGATAGGAAGAATACCTAAGCAAGGAAGAAGACACGCTGGTAAGGAAGAGGAAAAGAAAATAAGAATGAAGGCTAGGGTGAAGGACGTCCTTTATAAAATAAAATGAAATGAGGGCTAGGGTATGTGAAAACACCCGTATTTCATTTAACCGGGTAACTGGGTAAATAATAACATATAATAATTAACCAGGAAGAATTAACCAGGTATTGGATATAACACCTTCGGTCCTTCCCGAACCACGTTCGCGTCCTTTTTTTCACGGTCTTTACATAAGGTATAAATAACGCCAACCTAATTGCTTGAAAATGATAATTATTAACAAATCATGCTAGAATTTGTGATTGATGTGATGGATATTTTTATTATAAACAAAAACAAATTTGTGGATTTGAATTGTGTTAAAGTAAATTCTAAGGAAGTAATTAAGTAAATTAAGCATGTATTGTTAATCAAATGCAATATAGCCTAAAAATCTTGATATGGATTGATGTGTGTGACATGATCTGATGAGTCCCTTGCTATGAGTATGATATAGGATGTGTGAATACATCATAGTGGGCATTAGCTTTCAGTTTTGATGTGTAGGTACGGAGTAAGAGCTCAAAGCCTAAGCATGTGGACGCGATTGGTGCTTCTACCAACTCTGTTTAGGATGCTTCTAGTTTGACTCCATTACTCTATTGTGATTTGTTTCAATAGGTAAGCGGGTGTGTTGAATGGTGGATTCATCACATCACACTCACACGGGCCACTTAGTCGTATGAATTTCTTGATTAATAATGTTTAACGATGAGATCCCTCGAGTTTATTTTCGAAAACTCACATCCAGATCACAATGCCTTTGAGCCTATTATATTACAATCCCTATCCAGGCCTATATACATGTAGTTTTCTCGAGTTTTCCAGTGAGGTGTAAGACAAGAGAAAGTCGACCAATCGCGTTATGCAAGCGGGTGCGTGCCAGTCAAAGCGGGCTCTAGTTGGTGAGCGCGTCATTTCATTCCCGAAGGATCCTGACAACTCCACCTTTGAGTTGCTCAAACCTAGAGAAGTGTGGAGGATTATGGATACTACAACATAGCACATGTCTAGACTTGTCCTTTGAGAGTGCTCGGCCTTTGTGCTTAGGGCCAGGAGTGCTACGGAGGATGTAAAGGGCTTTATGATAATTGATTTTTTTGCAAAATGGATAGTTTTAAAAGTTGTCAAGGCATGAGATGAGTCAGAATGGGACATTGTCAAGCCGACGCCAGGCGGCTCCTGATTAGTAACCTTATGAGAGATTCTATGCAGAAGTATACGAATGTTTTCATTGAATAGGAGAGTCAGCTCTTTTATGCCATTTTATTTATTTGTTAATCTGGACCAGTAAAACTCATTATTGATATTTTTATATTAAATATGTAGTTGAGAATCTAGATGATTGAGCCCTGTTGGGATTGCGGAGAAGCAGATGAACACAAGTCCCTGCCAAATGGAATGGATATTGTTGGGAGATTAATTACTATGAATGGTGTGACTTGAATGTTATGACATTTGTGTTGTAGGAAATGATGAGTGAATTTCATGAAATGTTTTGCCTGTTATTAAAATTATGAATAGAACTAAACGAGTTGAGTACGGGAGTCCAAACTCGGCTTAGAAGATCAAAATTATAAGAATGGAAATGTTGCAAGAAAACATCATTGTTTTGCTATGTTTTCCACATTTAACAACTGTATTTGTGTAGATCACCCTATTAGGAGCATTTTGAGTATTTATGTACTTATTTGGCCATGTAAATGAATAAATATATTTTTTATAATCCTCATAACATGTATATCTACAACTTTTGTGTTTGGTGTTTTACCTGTCATTCCCTTTAATTTTCATGTGTGAGGGCAAAACGTCAGGAAAGGAGGCAACTTTCACCGTTACAGTCACTTAAGCACCCATTTTTCTAATTTTATACTCTATGTCCTTCTAGATCTGCAGATGCTTAATATGCTATTTTGTTCTTGGTAATGTTAGGAGTTTGTGGTAAAGTTTTGAGCCTAATCTAACCAACAAATAATTGTGAACTCCATTAATAAGTACGCCTTATGTTTCTTGTGTTGTTTGTAACTGTTACCATGATCTGTGATTATGTTATATGTTAAACCACCAATTTTATGTTAATAAAATCTAATAAAAATATATTAGTCTCAAATAAGTGTCTACTTGAAATATGTAAACTTTAGGATTGGGTAAAAATCATATAAATATGTTTTGATGGTGTTTACCTAGACAGTGTAAAGATGCTAGGTGAAAACACTAGTTTTTTTCATTTTAAAATAGGTTAATGGTCTTGTCTTTAGTCAAACTTGGTCGACACCCCACCCTATGTCTTAGTAGTACCGTGACTAATTTTAGAGCCATTTGGGTAGGTACCCAATTTTATTTGTGAATTTTAAATTTTTTGGGACCTAGATAACTCCAAAAATAGCCCATCCAATGATCCAAATTATAAAATCCACTTAGGCCCATTCAAAATGTAAATTAGGCTAAACTCTTACAGGCCTCAAGCTCCGTGCGTTAACTAACTAGGCCCACTCCCATTTGAAGTCCTCTCGACAATGAAGAAACAGTTACAAAATTGGTGCACAACCCATGAACACTGTTCTAGCACGTTAGGGCTGAGCTTAATGGGCCTTGTTCCCCTTGATTGACGCATGAGCCAGCTTTGGTGGAATTTACTGATGAACCTTAGAGTGTAAGGGCCCAACCATTCAAATTTTAGCTAATTTGGACATAATTAGGCTCATTCAAAAAATCATATGGTATGCCTATTCGATTAAAACCCTAGAATTGATTAAAGCCCACTAAGTTAACATGAAACCAAACCTTCATTAAGTAACCTAAGAAGGTTTAACACTTAAATTAGAACCTAATTAAGATACTTACGTGATGTTTAAGTGTTAAGCTTGTTTGGAAGCTTTACCTTGTTTTGCGTACTAATGTGACCCAATTCTTATTTGGTTCCATCTCCGTGCTAAGTATCGCGGTGAGCTCACCGACTAGAATAAGGAGCTCTACTTGTCTAGGCCTTAGGACTCTCCCTTTCCTTGATCTTGGTTTGACTCCTTTCATGTCGAGTTTAACTACATTTTATATTTAGGATGA